>CAWUFW010006840.1:840000-857500 GCA_963921515.1 Calotriton arnoldi | reverse complement strand
TTCAGGTATAATTCGTATTTTATTACGAGTAGCATTTTTAGTATAATCATCTGATTATTAACCATCAATAGTATTAGCGTTTGTGAGTCAGTGCTGCTGTGCATTGTCCCTGGCAGGTGCCCCAGAGGCACCAGAATGTTATGGAAATGGCGCTGTGCTGAAATATAGTGCAGCAGTGGCACCCGTGTAGAGATTCAAACGTGTGCGCGTGGCGGCCCATGAAGTGGGAGATGGCAATAAAAAAACACAGAATCACATGATTCAATCAAATGGGAACATCAAGATTCAAACAATGCCTACCTGATGCTGAATCTACAACTTAGCCACATACCTGCTTCATCTCGGACTCTTACTCCTTTCCCTGGTAAACATGTCCACTGAAATAAAGCGAACGCGGGAATCGAAACCTGTGGTGCGCGCGCACCACAGAGGAGCGGGGGGAGGGAGCGCGGCAAAAGCGAGACGAACGCGCGCTGCTGCGCGTTCTGGCCACCGTCGGGAATGGGCGCGGCAAAGGCGGGACATGCGCCCGCCTTTGCCCAATCGCGTGCCGTTTTTTAAAAAAAAAACGCACGCTCCAGCCAATGTGGGCTTCCGAAAACAAAACCACACGCACGAGCGTGTGGGTCGTTTTCAGAAGCCCTTTCTAAAGGTCTCGCGCTGCGCGAGCAGTGCTACGCACTGCAACGCTTGGCGCGAGACCTAAAAACGACATAATACTTCTCAAGCTCTAAGGTATTCAGCTCATTGGTCGATGGACCAACTAGTAGGAATCAGTTGATGGTGATTAAGACCAGCTCAACCACTATAAACCTTTAAACATTTACATTTATCATTGAGCTAAAGAACCACTGACTCATTGTTTTTAAAGATAATAAAGTTTATATAAAGTTTAGAAGCATGAATAAGTTTCAAATTTATTATTCAGGTTATTACATTTAGCATCATTATAAGAATAAATTGAAATTGCAATGCATACCTATTAGATGGAAAAATAAAGTTCGTCACAGCAAGAACTCCCGAAAGATCTATCTATCTGTCCTGGAAAACAGGCCTTCTCGTTCCTTTCCCCTTTAGTATCTTAAGAATAAAAGTCTAATAGTTTAAATGGAAAAATCTATTAGGATTAAAAAGGTTCTCCAATAGCAGCGTCTCATGCTCAATCAAAAATATAAAATAGCAGCAGCAGCCGCAGCATCAGTTCGTAAAACGGCAGCGTTGGAAAATGACAGCATCAATAGCAGCTATCCCACCAATACAACAGCAACTCCCCTCCCCTCCAAGAGTAGGTCTTCTTATACCTTAATACTAGCTTACTAAGTAAAAATGTTACATCTTTATGGCGAGATTCTCTCTAATTGGTCCTTTCGGGTCAGTATACATCTCATCATGAATATCCTTGTTTCAACCAGTTCTTTGTGGCAAATTTATACTTTTGTCGTTTCTCACGGGTTCATGACATTATCCCTTAGTTCATGGTTTTCAAACTGTATCCTTTTCTGATACTTTTCAGTCGATCAGTTTATTGTCCAATCTTTTATTCACTGCGACTTCTCACGCTTTTCGCTGTCTTGCTTTGGCACACGTCTATGCGATAAGGTCATCACAGCCTTGACCACGCTTCCATCCTAGGCTCTTGGAATGATCACATGATCCCTCTTGTTCACGGCCTTTCTTTCTTTCGTAACCCCTCTCGCGCCTGCGTACTCTAAATCATGGCGGCCATTTTATTTCGCTGCTCAACTGGCCTAAGCGCACTATTTTAAAGATAAACAAAACAGAGTTAAGAATAAAGAATATAAGCCTTTTCGTTTCCCTACCTTCATTCTATGTACCCAAATTAGATATTATCTAGCAAAAGCGACATATAAAGCCATCCCTTACTTACCAACGCTTTGTTTTGCCACTACAGTTTATTTCCAAGCACAAATCATGCATTTATTATTCTAATTAGTACACAATTGTCAGACTTATGTTATTCACGTTAACAATTGTAAGTAAATTAGTTTGCACATATATAGCGTGTTACCTTTATTTTATTTATTTATAAAGCGCCAGAATCGACCCCCGAAGGGGTATCTCTGCGCTCGAGACGGGCCACCTGTGGAAAAGGCTATCTGTTAGGAATCAGAAGCGGAAGAGAAAGGTCTTGAGCTGTTTCCTGAAATGGGAATGTTCCGTGCACTGTCTGAGCTGCACAGGAAGCTTATTCCAATAACAGGGACCTAGATAGGAAAGAGACCTCCCACCTTGTCTGGACCGTTTAATTCTAGGCACTGCAAGAAAGGATTTGGATCCTGAGCGGAGAGACCGCCGAGGTGTATAGGGGATAAATTTATCTGCAAGATAGCTAGGGCCAGAATTGGACAAGGCCTTATGTATGGTGCAGCAGATTTTAAACTGTACTCGTTCCCGTATTGGGAGCCAGTGGAGCTGAAAGAGCAGAGGCCGGGAGGCTGTCCTAGGCGGGGCATTCAGGATCAGACGTGCCGCCGTGTTCTGGACAACCTGCAGTCTGTTAAGAGCAGCCTCGTTAGCGGACAGCAGCAGGCTGTTACAGTAATCCAGGCGACTTAAAATAAGCGCCTGGGTTAACGTCTTCCTAGATGAGTCAGGGAGCAAGGGAAGGATGCGACGCAGTAGGCCCAGCACATGAAAGCAAGAGCCAGCTGTCTGTGCGGCATGCTCCTTCATGGTGAGGGTCTGCTCCAGGCGAACACCCAAGTTTTTTACACAGGTCTTGGGAACAGGGGGGGTGCCCAAGTCTGTGGGCCACCAATCGGGGTCCACAGTAGTTGAGCTTCCCCAAAGAGCATGATCTCCGTCTTTCCCACATTGCACTGAAGAAAGTTACTCCTCATCCACTGTGAGATATTTCTCATTCCCAGAGAGAAAGCGGCCTGTACTGAAGGGGTGAATTTTGCAAATGGAAAGAGCAGCTGGGTATCGTCAGCATAGGAGACGGGGATAAACCCGCTACTCCTTAACAGATTGGCCAAGGGAGCCACGTAGATGTTAAACAAAGTCGGGCTCAAATAAGTGGTGCAGAACGATACGGACCAAGGTTAACCGCCTGTGAGCGGGATGAAAGAAAACTCGTCAACCACTGAAGGGCCAGATCTCCAAGTCCAATCTCCTCCAGTCTCCTGGGCAAAATCTTATGGGAAACCGTGTCGAACGCGGCGGATAGGTCCAGCAGCACCAGAATCGTGGAATGGCCTCTATCTAGGGTCATCCTGATGTTATCGGTGACCGCTAGTAGGGCCGATTCTGTGCTGTATTTAGGGCGAAAGCCTGATTGAGAAGAATCAAGACTACCCGTCCGTTCGACGTGGTTGGAAAGATGGGTGTTTATGTGTTTCTCCAATAGCTTGCCCAGGAACGGTAGGAGGGAGATAGGACGGAGATTGGAGAACTCAGTTAGCGGGGCCTTGGTGTTCTTTCGGATAGGCATAACCTGTGCTGCTTTCCATTCCAGAGGGACCAGGCCTCCTCGCAGAGAGAGATTGAGGAGATGTGCAATGGAGGGGGACAGGTGACAGGCAAGAGAGGTGGTGGTTTTTGCCGAAATGCAATCCAGAGGTGATCCTGATTTGACTAAACGGATCAGTGATTCTACCTCCGCCTGCGTCACTAAGGGAAAGCTTCCCAATAATTGGGTAACTGTCTGCCCAGGTACTTTGGGGATCATAATAGAAGAGGAATGCTCTCCTAATTGGACTATTTTGTCATAGATAGTCTCGATTTTTTGTGTGAAGAAAGTGCTAATATCATCGCACAATTTTTGTGTAGGGGCCATTGGATTCTCACATGCTTTAGGGTTGGTAAAAGACTGTAGTATGCGGTATAGCACCTTGGGGTCATTATTAGCCTGGTCTAATTGTAGAGCTATGTGAGCTTTGCGAGCTGCCCTGATTTTCCCATGATAATTGGCCAAAGCAGTATAAAACCGCTCCTTGTCTTCCTCCTCATGAGTAAGGCGCCACCGTTTTTCATGCTTCCTGCAGATTAGTTTCAGGGCGCGAAGTTGAGGGGAATACCAGGCATTCTGGGGGTGCTTGGGAAGGGTTTCAGAGGGGCTAACTGGTCCACAGCTCTAGAGACTGCCAAGTTGTACTTGTCAAGGGCCTCTTCGATGTCGTCTGATTCTAATATCCGTGGCTCTTCAAAAAACTGATTAAAGCCCTCTGGCGTAACTCTTCCACTGTCTGAAAAGAAGAGGGGTATCATGGGTGATGTGGGTTCCCTTCCCAGGCGCCTGAATGCAGAATTCAATTGACGCGTGGTCAGACCAAGACACAAACTGAGGGGATTTGCAGAGGACATTAGGGGAATTGGAAAAAACAATATCCAGGGTATGGCCGGCTACATGCGTGGGGCCTTCATTAAGCTTGGTCAGCCCTAGAGTAGTTAACTCCATTACAAGTGACCCTGTGTCCGCATTAGAACCGCACTCACTATGTATGTTGAAATCGCCCAGCAGCAAAAAATTGCTACTTGCAATTACATGTGGGGCGATTAGTTCGGTAAGTTGAAGAGGGAAATCATACAGCGGACCAGGAGGCCGGTATACCAAGGCCCCCTTCCAGCTCATATGGGGCGAAAAGTCTATACGAAAAACCATTGCTTCCATGGTCGGGTCACAGTGTTGTTCCAGCTCAGTGATCTTAATACTATCTTTATGCGCAATGACAATTCCACCTCCCATTTTGTTCTGTCTATCCATGCGAACAAGTCTATAACCCTCTGGCAAAGCAAGAGCTATGGAGGGGACCAAATGGGGCTTCAGCCAAGTTTCGGTTAAAAACCCAGTCAGGCTGAACCGAGGAAAAGAGATCCCAAACCTCGGCAGAATGCTTAGGGAGGGATCTCACATTACACAATAAGCTTTTCCACCCCTGCTGTGGGCTGGAGGGGGGTTCGCACATAGTAGCTGAGGGGGTACAGAGTGATATGTTAGCCATAGCATGGTTACTGAGTGTCTTCTTATCAGTAGTGCCTTGGAAACGGCAGGTCAGACAGGAGAAAGGACCCTCATAAGAGGGCCAAGAGTCCAACCTACCAGCAGGGCAAGGGGTAAACCTCAACTCTACCATCTCTTTGGTGGAATAAATCCATCTCAGTGGGCGTTCATGGTCAGAGGAAGAATGACCAGGGTTTCTGGCTTCTGGCGACTCCTGGGCGCGGACGGGCGCAGACGGGCTTGCCTTTAGCGCGCCCGCTGCGCATCGTGACTAGCATCCGGTTTTATAGAGGGGGTAGCCACTAGAGCGCTGACCTCCCTCTACACCGGAAATGATACCCGCCTCCCTCCACTCAAACGAGATAATCTCGCGGTGGACCGGGGAGTGGTATTCAGGATGAAAAAGCAAGTGGGTGAATGTGCAAAGTATTAAAAACAAACAGCAAAGCAATGCAATCTAAAAACAGCTCGCTAGCGTAACAGATTACTTGGCACCTCTAGCGCGTGTCCGCTGCGCGTCGTGGCTAACATCCGGTTTTATAGAGGGGGTAGCCACTAGAGCGCTGACCTCCCTCTACACCGGAAATGATACCCGCCTCCCTCCACTCAAACGAGATAATCTCGCGGTGGACCGGGGAGTGGTATTCAGGATGAAAAAGCAAGTGGGTGAATGTGCAATGTATTAAAAACAAACAGCAATGCAATGCAATCTAAAAACAGCTCGCTAGCGTAACAGATTACTTGGCACTTTAACCCTTCACATGTAACATACATGGTTGGTTTATTTACTTAAGACGAACTTGTGTGTTATTTAATGTAAATATTAGGAGGTTAAAAAAATTTCATTTACCCTGCTCCATCAACTCCCCCCTTTGGTGATTTTTAATATCACCACATAAACCCATGTTATACAATTCTATCAGATAGCATATTTCTCTGTCCGTTTGTTTTTGTTAGTTTACACAACTGTATCTCTTTCAACTTGTCTCTGTCTTTTTATACGTTTTCTTTTATTTCTTCTAGTTCTATTTCACCCATTTCTCTTTCTCTTTCTTTGTTTATCTTATTTTCTTTTTCTATTTTGTTCTGCCTTCTTCTCTTTATACATGTAATGATTAGCTTCAGTACTAAAACTATTATGATTATCATGGTTGCTACTATTATGACTTTCCCTACTATTAATCCACTCATTTTAGTAAACCAATTTATTACAGAGGAAAAACTCTTACCAAGTTTTCCAAATGCATTTTCAACCTCCAATGGAACAAGTTCTTTGTGCAAATTTGTAATATTCTTTTGTATATTTTCACTTTTATCTGGAATGTAAGTGCAACAATGTTGGACTTTCAGCATTCCACAGACTCCACCCTCTTTTGCCAAAAGAATGTCAAGGGCAAGTCGATTTTGCATCACCATAGCTCTCATGGCAACCATTTCGGTATTTACCATCAAGAACCCTCCAGCAGTATCTGTAGATAAATGATCTACTACTGTGGATAATTTCCGAATTTTAAATGCATTCAAAGATATTCCCACTGCTGGTATCAATGCTCCAAAAATATCACCTACTATTTCTGAGAAACTTTCCCTTTTTCTACGTGTAAATGTCATTATTTCGTGTGTTCCCTTTTCTGCTCTATCTACATGAAAAATCTTTGGAAAGACCAGGCCTAAATAACATGATCCATACCAATGGTCCGGCAACCTGTAATAAGCTCTGTTACCACAAATGTAATAGATCCCAGGAAATATTGGATCTTTTCCCCCTTTGAATCCCCATCCGCCTAAAATTATATAATTGTCATGGCAATCACTGGAACCCACGAAATAATTGTCATATCTTGTTCTATTTCTTCTAATGCACAACCTTCCCTGTTGGGGCCAATCCAGAGTCATAGCTGCATTTGTCTTTTTCTTGTCATGATTTTCTTCCTCAAACGCCCAAAGAGGTGTTTTTGTCTCTTCTATCACTTTTCTTTGAAATTTCACTCTTCTATCCTCAACCATTTCTAAAAATACCTTTTCTTCATTTCTTAACTCACAGGTAAGGTTGTTTTTAACTATATCATCTAATATTAGAATTTTATCTTCTATGAAAAATTCACCAAAAGTTTTTGCTTCTTTCACTTTATTTAGTTCTGAAACTACAGGAATCTTTGCAAAAATCTTATCTATATTAGTGTAATAATATTCTAATCTTCCTGTCTTGTAAAATAGACTGGCTAAAACACTACATGTTATTCCATACGTCAAAGGAAGGTGATGATAGGTCACACCTTCTGCAACAGACGCAGGTAATTGCATACAAACATAACAATCTCTTACATCCATTGTTTCTACATACTCATAATAATTTAGTAAAAACATTCTTTGAAAAATCTGTTATTGATTTGTCTTTATGTAATTCTGCACTATTTTTTAGTATCTCATTAGCTCCTTTTCCTTTCTCTGTTATTAGACGTTTTTTCTACAGCTAAACTAATTGGAATGGTGATTGCTAAAATAATCCATACTGTCATTAATAGTCCTGTACAAAAGCAGCACATCTTACACCATCTGCTTAAGAACTCACATCTACACTTTCTATCTTTAGTATCTACCATTTTGTTTTTGTTACCTACTTTATAATATGTACAGAAAAATGTGTCAACACACCTCAGAAATGACTTCTTAGCCACCCTGCACTTTCACTTTGTCTTTGTTTGGTACTTTCTTTTAATTCTTTTCAGAACTCTTTCTTTGTCAAATCTAGTGTTTCGTCAAATCCGGTAAAATTTGTTCAAATTTCTTCAAGTTTGTTGCACTTCGCCTTCACCCATTGGGTTGCAGCTTTCTTCTAGCTTTTCGTGAGTGATCTCTTCTTCTTTGATATCAGTCAATGCAATGTATAACCATTCAGGTGATTTATACTTCAGATTTGCTTTCTTTATTCTTTTTGTTTTCCGCAAGTGTTTTCCACCTTGTTTCTCTGGTTCTTTTTGACTTGTTATCTCATTTACTTGCTCTGCACTTTTTCCATCTAGCCTTATAATCTTGTATCTCAGTTTTCTAACTTCGTCGGGCCAATTGTCTCCTTTTCTTGGCCTTTTTGTTTCACTTTCTTTTTCCTCTCTTTCTGTTCTCCAAGTTCTCTTTCTTGACTCTAGTTTCTGGTTTCCTTCTTCTCCACTTTCTTCTGATTCTGTTTCAGTTCTTCCTTTATTGTCTCTTATCTTAAACTTTATAATTTCATTTCTTTCATCTATTTGTGGTTTTTCTCGTGTTTTCTTTCGATCACCTACTTCTGTCCCTCCTCGAGGTTCTTCCGAATTTGTGTCAATCTCTCTATCTGTGTCTAGATTTCCCTGTTCTTTTGTTCGCCGACCTGTCCCTATTGCTCCTCGGGGATCTTCCGATTCTTCCAACTTTCTATTTGAAACTCTCCCTTCTTAGTCTATTAATATTGTCTCTGAAGTGTTCTCACCACAACTTGTACTTGGTTGCTCACTGTTACTGTCTTCTTACTCAGTTTTTTCTTTTATACTATCAAATTTCCAATTTCTTTTCAGATTTTCCTCACAATCCGAATGCTCTGTATCAGATGCTGAACTGGTGTCTGATATTTCCAGATGTCGACTCACATGTCGATCTTCAGATTCTGGAACTTTTGCTATTTCCTCCACTCCTCCTGTCGTTGCACTTGTAGTTGGGTCTTCCAGATGTCGACTTACAGGTCGATCTTCAGATTCTGGAACTCTGATGGTGTGACTGGCATGTACCCAGTGTTTCACTCCAGCACATTTGACTGCAGTTGTTGTCACCAGGATCACTTGTCGTGGTTGGTCCCAGCGAGGAACCAAACAGTTTTTTCTTCGGTGGACTTTTATGCGGACCCAATCTCCTGGATTCAAATCGTGGGCTGGTTTTCTTTCAAGAGTGGTCGCATCCGGTCCAACCTGATGAAACACAGAACGTACCACATCAGCCAATCCTTTGCAATAATCCAGCACCAGATCATCAGTTATAGTCAGTAGTTTGTTGACAGGTACATGTGCTTGTCCCATAATTATCTCATGGGGACTGAGTCCTGTCTTTCTTTCTGGTATACTTCTGATTGTCATTAAGACTAATGGCAAGGCATCTGGCCATTTGAGTCCTGTGGCTTGACACATTTTACCTAGTCTGTTCTTAATTGTTCCATTCACTTGCTCTACTATTCCAGAAGCCTCTGGTCTGTATGCACAATTCAGTTTCTGTTTAATACTAAGTGCTTCACAAATCAATTGAACCAATTCATTTTGAAATTGTGATCCTCTATTTGTTTCAATCGTTACTGGAAAACCATACCTTGGAATGAATTCTCGCAGCATTAGTTTTGCTATCGTAATTCCATCATTCCTTCTGGTCGGGTATGCTTCCACCCAACGGGAAAACAAACAGACGACTACAAGGACATACCTTAGTCTATTGCTCGGAGGCATTTCAATAAAATCCATTTGCATTCTCGTGAAAGGACCTCCCTCTCGTCCTATTGTTCCCAGACTCACTACTGTCTTTCTTCCTGGATTTAGCTGTTGACAAATAAGACACCTTTGACAAAGACTCTCAGCTATGGCTCTGAATTTTGGATTATACCATGTTTGTCTAAAAAGTCTGATCATTGAGTCTCTCCCAATATGAGCTTGTCCATGGTACATCCGTGCCATGTCAGAAATCATGCTATCAGGCATAACTGGTCTGTCATCCCTGTAAACCCAAACATCATTTTCCTCATGTTTTCTACATCCTGCTTTTATCCAGTTATCTTTTTTCTCATCATCTGCTGCTTCCTGTAATGGTCTCACTTCATCCCATGTCTCAACAGAGTTAGTAAAAAGCAAAGGACATGAAATATGCTCTCTTTCTTGGTTTCTATTCAATGAGACCACATTTTTAGCACAGTACTGTGCAATTTCATCAGCAAACTTATTACCAACAGTTAAGTAGTCTTCCCCATTTTTATGTGCATTGCACTTCACTACCGCAATCTGTTTAGGCAGCTGTATCGCCTCAAGCAACTTTTTCACAAACTCACCATTTCTTATCGGTGACCCTGCAGACGTCAATAAACCTCTCAGACCAGATCTGACCAAAGTCATGCACCACTCCAAAGCCATATTGGCTATCCGTGACAACTGTTATTCGAACATTCTTTCCCAACTTGCATGCTTGAATTAGAGCTACCAACTCTGCTACCTGGGCAGAACGTATCCCTTTCAAACACGATGCTTCCGTTACAGCAGCTACTGTGCAAACTGCATATGCTGCACTTAGAACTCCATCATTCGTTCTCAAACATGAGCCATCCACGAATAGAATGTAATCTGATTCCTTTAAAGGCTCATCCCGTATGTCAGGTCTCGGCTTTGTACAATACTCGAGTACATTCAGACAATCATGATCAACTTCATCCATTTCAATCACACTCTCTTCATCTAGCAATGATGTTGAAGGGGAAACATCCGGAACAACGAGTTCCGGAGTCACGAAAGCGGAACTCCGCCCTGCCCGAACAACGACTCAGCCTTAACCACGCATGTGCGTGGTTAAGGCTGATTCGGTCTAGTGTTCGGGCAGGGCGGAGTTCCGAGGAGCGTCGCAGAGGAGATCGTCGAGGAACAGGTAAGATGGGGGTTTAGGTTTAGTTTTTAGGGTGTGTGGGGTTTAGTTTTAAGGTGGGGGAATTAGTTAAAATGGTGTAGTTTGTTTTTAGGGTGTGTGGGTGATCGTGTATGTTAATAGGGAAGGGGGAATTAGTTATTAGGGTTTGTGGGCGATCGTGTTTATTTTTAGAGTGGGGAATTAGTTTTAGGAGGGCGGGGGAGATTGGTGTTAGTATGCAGGGGTGGGGGGTTTGGGGTTAGTTTTTAGGGGTTTGGGGTTAGTTATTAGGGGGTGTGCGTGATCGTGTTTGGTTTAAGGATGTGTTGGGGATCGAGTATATTTTTAGGGTGGGAGGGAATTAGTTTAGTGTGTGTGGGTGATCGTGTTTACTTTTAGGCTGGGGGAATTCGTTTTTAAGGGGTGGGGGATCGGGGTACTAGTTGGAAAGCATTTTTAACACGCATTCCTTTACCACGAAAAATCGTGGTAAAGGAATGCGTGGTAAAAAAAGGGGTTTAGACAAGGTCGTGGTTGCGACCTTGTTGTTAGGGAAGTCGTGGTTGGGGAACTCGTTGTTCCAACATACAACCATGTTGAAGGATTCACATTCATGCATCTGTCAATGGTCACATTGTCCGCACAAGATTACTTTTTCATACCTAGTCAGCCGACTATGTGTCATGTATTGAGTTTTGGTTCTTGTCAAAAGAATTTCCACAGAATGTGGGACATATACTCTCAGTGGATATCCCATCACTATGCCTTCACTCTGCTCCAGACTTACACAAGTAGCAGCAACTGCTTTCAAACATCCAGGCAACGCTTTCGCTTCTGGGTCTAAAACAGCTGAAAAATATGCAATTGGTCTTTTCATGTTTCCATGTCTCTGCACTAGGACTGAAAACGCACACCCATCTCTTTCACTGCAGTACAACTCAAAATCTTTTTCATAGTCAGGCATTCCCAATACCGGAGCTTCACACAGTTTCCTTTTTAGTTCTCTGAATGCTTTCATTTCCTCAGCATTCATTTCAAAAGGATCTTTAATATCCTTCTTTGTCAATCTCTGTAATGGTTTTGCAATTAATGAAAATCCACTTATCCATTGTCGACAATATCCAACCATTCCTAGGAACATTCTTACCTCTCTTTGTGTCACTGGAGCTCTCATTCCTTGGATTATTTTTATTCTCTCAGTCGTTACCTTTCGCACTCTTTTCTCAATCTTATGTCCTAGATATTGGACCTCTTGTTGACAAAACTGTAATTTTGATGGGGACACCTTATGTCCTCTTTTTGCTAAATGATTCAGTAAAGCAATTGTGTCATTAACACATGCTTCCTTTGTTTTTGATGCCACCAGTAGGTCATCAATATACTGAACCATCACTGACTTCTCTGGCATTTTTAAATCTTCCAATGATTTCTTTAGAATCTGATTAAAGATCGAGGGGCTTTCTGTATACCCCTGAGGAATTCGGCACCATGCCAAAATACGCTCTCCGAACCTGAACGCAAATAATGGCTGGCTATCTGGATGTAATGGAATAGAGAAAAATGCATGGCACAAATCAATAACTGTGTACCATTCTGCTTCACGTGGAATCTGATATAGAATTACAGCAGGGTTCGGTACTAATGGGCAACAAGGCACAACAATTTTGTTTACCTTTCTCAAATCCTGTACAATTCTATATGTTCCATTCGGCTTTTTCAGTCCCATTATTGGCGAATTACATGGACTGCTCATTATTTCTCTCAGAATCCCTTGCTCAATCATCTTATTTATTACTGGTGTTATTCCTTCAATTATTTCTGGTGTCAATTTGTACTGTGGCGTATTTGGGTAACTCGTTCCTTCTTTAACAGAAATTTTACAGGGTCTACTTCTTTCATTAACCCTATATCTTCTCCCGTAAAGTCCCACACTTCCTGTTTTACTGTTTCTTTCAGTTCAATTGGGATTTTCTCTACATCAAATATTGGAAATAAATCATTCACTTCTGATTCTAACTTTACCATTGTCATTTTATACAATACATCTTCATCTGGGGTCTGAAATGCAATTCCATCTGGCGTACAATAGATGGTGCAATTCATCTTGCAAAGTAAATCGCGTCCTAAATAGGTTCACAGGACTGCAATCACATACCACAAATCGGTGCATTTCACTAAATGGACCAATCTTTACCTCCACTAATTTAGTAAGAGGCGCCTTAATTTGCTGATTCGAAACACCCACTACTTGGATACGTTCACCTGAGAGAGGAAGGTTTGGAATTTCCACTGACCTAACAGTAGAACGGGTAGCTCCAGTGTCCACAAGGAATGTTACATTTGCACCATTCACTTCTCCATCCACAAATGGACCTGCTTGATCTACCTCTAGAGTTGCGCCAAGCACGCACTCTTCCCCTCTCCTAGGCACCGTCATAAACTTTCATCCGACTCATCACCATCCTGTCGTAGCCAATACTGAGATATGGCAGCTGTGCGCGGCAATTGTGTTACCTGCTCTCCTCCGTAGAATCCTGTTTCTGCACTGTATTTCTGTTGATTAACACTCTTGGGAAGTGGTGGTTGTGGCACCTGACTTTGTTGGGTAACTACCTCACTCTGCACCTGTGGATTTAATGATTGATTTTCCGTATTAGGTTTTGGAGGAAATTTACACTCGTTTCTCCAATGCCCTAACTTTCCGCAGTTGTGGCATGGCCACTTTTTCTTTGCCTCTTCTATGCTCATTTGACCTTTTCCTTTACCTATATTTGGTTTAAATCTAGTCGGTCCTGCCTCATTAACAGGATTACTCAATTGAGCTTCTTGGTTCTCTGCAACTTTCACTTGTGCCCACATTGCTTTCTCTTTCAATTTACGCTGTCTACTCTCAATGTCATCACTACAATATTTAGCATACCTGAAAACTTCATCAACTGTGCTATTCTGCCAACAAATCATATGCTGTTTAATCATTTCGCTTATCTCTGGTTTCAATCCATAAACAAATCTATATACAAAATGACTCATATCTTTCTCATTTAGTGTCTCATAGCCACTATACTGTTTGAAAACTAACAGTAGCCTCTCGTAGTATGCATGTACTGATTCTTTACTTTCCTGTGTGGTTCTGTCTATTTTTACCCAATCCGTTTCTTTAGGTGGAATCTTATTTTTCAAAAAGGTAATTACTTGATCATATTTTCTCATCACTTCTGGTCCTGGCGCTCCTGTTTTAGTATCTCTTGGATATTCTACAGTTGGCCAATCAATTGTAATCTTACATTTTGTCCACAAAACAGCTGGCACTACTATGTCAAACAATCCATCCAAATCTATCCATAACACCTTTGAAACTTTAACAAATCTCTCCACTTGTCTGTACCATTCTACTGGTTTCTCTCTCAATTTTGGAAAATCATTCGTAAATGACAATATATCCTGTCTAGACCATGGGACATGCACATAACTACCTCCTGGAGTTTCTCTCATCGGGTACTCCCTTACAATTGATTCCTTGTCTGTCACCGCAAAAGCCAAAGACGCTTTGTCTGTCACTTTCTCATTCTTTTTAGTCCATCTGCTTCTCCATCTATCCACATCACCCCATTTCCTCAGTAAAACAATTAGTTCTTTTATTTGTGTTAATCGTCCTGATGTGTTCAAATTTTCTATATCTTTCTCGCAAAAATCTACTCTATACGGTTTCTGCAATGTTCTCACCTTTACAAATTCTACTCCTAGTTCATTTGCTGTTTCTTCTAATTTGTCATGTAAATTTCTAGCTCTCCATGTAATGCTCTTACATAAGAACATAATTTCGTCATCCTGATAAGATTTCAGTTTTCCTGTGCCAATTGTTCCTAAAATCAATTCTTCCATGTCTATTTTTAACCTAATTACATCTAAGGGTTTTGTTTCTGTCTTTCATTTTTAGAGTTTTCATCCATTCATTCAATTCATCTGGAGTTGGACCTACAGGCGTACTATTTAATTCTATCCAATTTTTACTTCTTTCTGGTGTCTCTGATGCAGACTCAGTTACCATAGGTATTCTCCTAAACTAATTCTCATTTATCGTTAAATTAGTAGGTGGGCTTGGTCTATATGTACTAACCAAGTTTCTTGCACCTTCACCATCTAATTCCATCCCTTCTTTCCTTCTTTGCAAGTGTGAATTCATAGGAATGACTAAAGAATGCTCTTCAATTTTCTGATTCTCAAAAACTGGTATTACTGGACCTATCGTTACTGGTACAGTTACAGCTTCCATATTCATTGTTAATTCTCTTATCTTTTCAGTTAATTCTCTTGTGGTTTTTGCTAATTCAGTTGTATTGTCACTTTCTGTCTTCTCATTTTGTGGAGTTTTCAATTGATCTTGTGACCTATTTACCTCATATCCTCGTTCGGGATTTTTATTCCTCCCAGTTTCCATTGGCGGTGCATTAGGTGTCACCACCGCAGAATTCTGTTGGTATGGAGGTGGGTTTCTGTTTAGAATATCTTCCAGCAATTCATCTTCTGTCTCACTACCACCATACCCATACTTTTCAGTAACCACATGTTTTTTTCTCTGTACACTTTCTCTTTGCTTCTTCCTCAACTGTAAAAGCCGGAAACAAACCTCCTGTCATATTAGCATATCTCCAACGCTTTATTCTGTCCTCATGATTCACTCCCCACAACCTTCCAGGTACAATCTCATGATTTCTTAATCCTCTGAATCTTTCTCGTTCATACATCTCATCTTCCCATTCACTTAAGGCTTCAAATTGTGTCGGTCTAGGTTTAGGTTCAAGCATTGCCATTTTCTCTCTCAAATTCCGAAGTACAGCTACACTAAATGAACCATTCTCAGGAAAAGCCAATGCTCCATCATTCTTAGTATATTTAGTCCAATTTTCTAACCATATGCAGGTATGATATCCGTATTTCAGCATCATATGTGAAGCTGGTGACTTCGGCAGAGGAATTACTTGTCCCTCTCTAGTCACTACCTTTTTGTCCTTCTTAAAAAAAAATCTTAACTTTTGACATCCACAACGTTTTCTCTCTACCATACTCATAATAAGCCATGATTCACAATTTTCTCTCAAAAGTCCGCGATTTGACACTGTTCTCTATGCGTTATTCGGATCAATCCCAGCGCGACTCACACCAACGCTCCAATCAGAGCGGCTTCTGTAACTAGCGCACTATCCAACCCCAGCGCGGCTTTTGTCTACGTCACTTCTGCTCCTGACCCCTCCTTTACAAAAATTATCGGCAATTTACTTCTCAACAATTCTTTGTTAGTTTACAACACTAAAACACATTTCCATTGTCTGATTTCGCTAACCAAAAGTGACAGTTTATTCTAGCTCGCAAGAATACAGTTTCGTTCAATAAGTGTAGCACTTCCCTCTACCTTACCCTTCTTTCAAGCAAGGAGTAAACCAGTTTCTCTGGGGATAAAACACATGTGGAGACTACACTGCTCCTGAGAATTAAGGCCAGAGTTTCACAAGAAAACCGGTTGCTATTTCACTCATGCACTTTTTATACCGAAAATGTCCCTATCATAACACAACCTGTGTTATCACCAATATGAACTCAGACAATGCACCATTCCATGTGACTTCTCTTGCCACACGTGTTCCACTTCCTACTTCCCGGAAGCGTTAAAACTTTAACTTACATGTAACATAACGCGACTCAACATAGAATGTTAGACATGAAATAATCAATAATCACCAAACTAATCTATAGTAACCATAACTCTGCTACCAAGAAATCTGATCCAGCGCTATCAATAAAATTTCTTCTCCTATATGTCTTTGGACGTCCAGGTGCAAATATCCCTCTTAAACACAACTATATCCATATGACGGTGGGGCCCATACCACCGCATATACATTCACTCACTCATTTATTCCCTGGATTTTATCTGTTCTTTACCTAGGAGAAAACAGTTAATGATTTGCTGGAAGGAGACGGGATACCTTATTATAAAAACGACATAATACTTCTCAAGCTCTAAGGTATTCCGCTCATTGGTCGATGGACCAACTAGTAGGAATCAGTTGATGGTTATTAAGACCAGCTCAACCACTATAAACCTTTAAACATTTACATTTATCATTGAGCTAAAGAACCACTGACTCATTGTTTTTAAAGATAATAAAGTTTATATAAAGTTTAGAAGCATGAATAAGTTTCAAATTTATTATTCAGGTTATTACATTTAGCATCATTATAAGAATAAATTGAAATTGCAATGCATACCTATTAGATGGAAAAATAAAGTTAGTCACAGCAAGAACTCCCGAAAGATCTATCTATCTGTCCTGGAAAACAGGCCTTCTCGTTCCTTTCCCCTTTAGTATCTTAAGAATAAAAGTCTAATAGTTTAATAGTTTAAATGGAAAAATTAGGATTAAAAAGGTTCTCCAATAGCAGCGTTTCATGCTCAATCAAAAATATAAAATAGCAGCAGCAGCCGCAGCATCAGTTCGTAAAAACGGCAGCGTTGGAAAATGACAGCATCAATATCAGCTATCCCACCAAAACAACAGCAACTCCCCTCCCCTCCAAGAGTAGGTCTTCTTATACCTTAATACTAGCTTACTAAGTAAAAATGTTACATCTTTATGGCGAGATTCTCTCTAATTGGTCCATTCGGGTCAGTATACATCTCATCATGAATATCCTTGTTTCAACCAGTTCTTTGTGGCAAATTTATACTTTTGTCGTTTCTCACGGGTTCATGACATTATCCCTTAGTTCATGGGTACTCACAAACTTTCTCTCGGGGGCCAAATTTACAGTGTGGTTTGTGGCCGAGGGCCGCACCGGTGGGGGCGGGGTCAGTGGGGGAGGGGGGGGGGCTAGAGCAAAAAAAAATAACTATGACCATGAGGTTGAACACAGGCCCCT
>CAWUFW010006840.1:592500-835000 GCA_963921515.1 Calotriton arnoldi | reverse complement strand
TCCGTCTCCCTCCCTCCGTCTCCCTCCCTCCGTCTCCCTCCCTCCGTCTCCCTCCCTCCGTCTCCCTCCCTCCGTCTCCCTCCCTCCGTCTCCCTCCCTCCGTCTCCTCCCTCCGTCTCCCTCCCTCTGTCTCCCTCCCTCTGTCTCCCTCCCTCTGTCTCCCTCCCTCCGTCTCCCTCCCTCCGTCTCCCTCCCTCCGTCTCCCTCTGTCTGTCTCCCTCTGTCTGTCTCCCTCTGTCTGTCTCCCTCTGTCTGTCTCCCTCTGTCTCCCTCTGTCTGTCTCCCTCTGTCTCCCTCTGTCTGTCTCCCTCTGTCTCCCTCTGTCTGTCTCCCTCTCCCTCCCTCTGTCTCCCCCTGACTCCCTCCCTCTGTCTCCCTCTGCCTCCCTCTGTCTGTCTCCCTCCCTCTGTCTGTCTCCCTCCCTCTCTCTGTCTCCCTCCCTCTCTCTGTCTGTCTCCCTCTCTCTGTCTGTCTCCCTCTGTCTGTCTGTCTCCCTCCCTCTGTCACGTCACCCCGCGTGTGTGTCAGCCCGGGCTGAGACAGCTTCCGGGGCGCGCACACAGCCGCACCTGAGTACTTCACAGCCTCAGGTCTTTAAAAGACCATTCACTTGTTAATGAGGCTTTGTTGTATTTCACCTCTTCTTAGCGCCCCTGCATGGAGATGCAGGGGTGCTAAAAAGAGGTGAAATACAACAAAGCCTCATTAACAAGTGAATGGTTTTTTAAAGAATCGCCCGGCCCCCATAGAGCGCTGCTGCAACCGGCGGTGTTTGCTGGCACTTAAAAAAAAAAAAAAAAGAAGAAAAACACAGGTAGGTATCTGCAAGGTCCGCGGGCCGCCAAGGAAGGCTTGCCGGGCCGCCGGCGGCCCGTACTATGAATACCCGTGCCTTAGTTCATGGTTTTCAAACTGTATCCTTTTCTGATACTTTTCAGTCGATCAGTTTATTGTCCATTCATTTATTCACTGCGACTTCTCACGCTTTTCGCTGTCTTGCTTTGGCACACGTCTATGCGATAAGGTCATCACAGCCTTGACCACGCTTCCATCCTAGGCTCTTGGAATGATCACATGATCCCTCTTGTTCACAGCCTTTCTTTCTTTCGTAACCCCTCTCGCGCCTGCGTACTCTAAATCATGGCGGCCATTTTATTTCGCTGCTCAACAGGCCTAAGCGCACTATTATAAAGAAAAACAAAACAGAGTTAAGAATAAAGAATATAAGCCTTTTCGTTTCCCTCCCTTCATTCTACGTACCCCAATTAGGTATTACCTAGCAAAAGCGACATATAAAGCCATCCCTTACTTACCAACGCTTTGTTTTGCCACTACACAGTTTATTTCCAAGCACAAATCATGCATTTATTATTCTAATTAGTACGCAATTGTCAGACTTGTTATTCACGTTAACAATTGTAAGTAAATTAGTTTGCACATATATAGCGTGTTACCTTTAACCCTTCACATGTAACATACATGGTTGGTTTATTTACTTAAGACGAACTTGTGTGTTATTTAATGTAAATATTAGGAGGTTAAAATGTTTTCATTTACCCTGCTCCATCAGCATCCATCTCTGGTTGCTGATAGATATTGTTTTCTTTCATACTCATTCCTGAAATGAGGAGGGAATAATGTAATGACAATTACAGGTAAGTTATCCAAACATTAGCCTCTCATACTTTTCTTCATCCCAATCCTTTACACTCTGAGGATATGTCAGAGATGCAAGCAAAACAGATGCCATTTCGAAGTAACTCATGCTTCTCAATGCTTGCAAGCAACACATCTATATTAATGTGTAGCATACTGAAATAATCACACTTTTATACTCAAACACCTTAATGTATACATTGTGAGGTGTATTCAATGTTTTTTTTACCTTCAACATTTTTATAAAGGAAGGCCTAGCATGCCTTACTGCCCTTGGACTTGCGGTCCTTTTAAAGTCACGGACTGCAGACCTGATGGGCGTCCGTCTGTGACAATTTAGGGCAATTTGGACAAAATCTAAAAATAATTTGCCATCGCTTAGACTTACTCGTTTCAGAATACCCACCCCCACCCCATGCATTGTTTGGCCCCCTGCGGTGAAAGCCTAACAGAAAAACCAGACTTCTTTTGTTTTTCCGCGTATTTCTTCTTGGCTCATCTTAGATCTTCCATTCTTGCCTCTCTCTTCTATGTCTCAGCGCCACTCCAACTGCTTCTCTTACCTACAGTAGACCCCAAAATCTTGACAGTTTCTGAACCTAAAAGTGGGGGGGGGAAAAATCTGAAGCTGGTGACCACGTATTGGGACATTGTGGGCTTACATAAAACATCATGGGTGAGACGGAATGGAATTGCCTCTCCTCTAACCAACACCCAAAAGAAGAAAAAAAAATAGGGACAGTTTTCAGATCCAACCACTAGATGGCGGAATGCTGTATAGCATATGATTCCAGAAGAGATTCATGCTGCAAAAATATTTTCTTGTTTTCATTTTAGAGGTTCTACCTTCCCTTCCTTTCACCGATTTTTTCCCACACTTTCGAAAATCATCCATAGGCATACTTCAGCCCTACTGTATATGCCTTTCTTGTCTTTCACGTCTTTAGAACAGTTGACACTTCTTGATTGCAATAACAACAAGCATTGGCATAGCCAATAGGTCTCGCCTTTGGGGCCTTATAAGTGTTTAGCCAGAGCTATTGACTTTGCCAATGTCTTCAAGCTGTGCTGTAGAGAAGTGTGGCTACTGTGCGGCATGCTGAAAAGTTTTAATAAAAAAGTGTCAGAAGCATTTTTGTTACTTTATATATGACCAAGAAGGCATTATGTAAAACTGAACGACCATATTAAAAAAAGTATTTACAATAAAAAATGTCCTCAGTTTTCTTTTGTTCTTGCAAAGCTGGCAACTTGTTTCTGCCTATTCCAATGGTTGTTTGTTAAAGCTTTTTTTTTTTTGAGGGGGCATAAACAATCGGAGGGTGAAGGTTGGGAACTAGTACCTGTATTATAACACTAGCAGCGGCTAGGGGAGAATTAACAGATGCCAGATTCTGAGAGCAGGCTGAGGTGGTGCTGAGTGATGCTGAGGTGATAGTGGTGGTAGTGGTGGTGGTGACTGGTGCGGAGACTATGCTGAGGTGATGCTGAATGATACTCAGGTCTTGCTGAGTGATGATGTGGTGGTGTACTACTGCAAAGGCGATGCTGAGTGATGCTGCGGTGGCGCCGAGTGATGCTGCGGTGGCGCCGAGTGATGCTGCGGTGGCGCCGAGTGATGCTGCGGTGGCGCCGAGTGATGCTGCGGTGGCGCCGAGTGATGCTGCGGTGGCGCCGAGTGATGCTGCGGTGGCGCCGAGTGATGCTGCGGTGGCGCCGAGTGATGCTGCGGTGGCGCCGAGTGATGCTGCGGTGGCGCCGAGTGATGCTGCGGTGGCGCCGAGTGATGCTGCGGTGGCGCCGAGTGATGCTGCGGTGGCGCCGAGTGATGCTGCGGTGGCGCCGAGTGATGCTGCGGTGGCGCCGAGTGATGCTGCGGTGGCGCCGAGTGATGCTGCGGTGGCGCCGAGTGATGCTGCGGTGGCGCCGAGTGATGCTGCGGTGGCGCCGAGTGATGCTGCGGTGGCGCCGAGTGATGCTGCGGTGGCGCCGAGTGATGCTGCGGTGGCGCCGAGTGATGCTGCGGTGGCGCCGAGTGATGCTGCGGTGGCGCCGAGTGATGCTGCGGTGGCGCCGAGTGATGCTGCGGTGGCGCCGAGTGATGCTGCGGTGGCGCCGAGTGATGCTGCGGTGGCGCCGAGTGATGCTGCGGTGGCGCCGAGTGATGCTGCGGTGGCGCCGAGTGATGCTGCGGTGGCGCCGAGTGATGCTGCGGTGGCGCCGAGTGATGCTGCGGTGGCGCCGAGTGATGCTGCGGTGGCGCCGAGTGATGCGGCGGTGGCGCCGAGTGATGCGGCGGTGGCGCCGAGTGATGCGGCGGTGGCGCCGAGTGATGCGGCGGTGGCGCCGAGTGATGCTGCGGTGGCGCCGAGTGATGCTGCGGTGGCGCCGAGTGATGCTGCGGTGGCGCCGGGTGATGCTGCGGTGGCGCCGGGTGATGCTGCGGTGGCGCCGGGTGATGCTGCGGTGGCGCCGGGTGATGCTGCGGTGGCGCCGGGTGATGCTGCGGTGGCGCCGGGTGATGCTGCGGTGGCGCCGGGTGATGCTGCGGTGGCGCCGAGTGATGCTGCGGTGGCGCCGAGTGATGCTGCGGTGGCGCCGAGTGATGCTGCGGTGGCGCCGAGTGATGCTGCGGTGGCGCCGAGTGATGCTGCGGTTGCGCCGAGTGATGCTGCGGTTGCGCCGAGTGATGCTGCGGTGGCGCCGAGTGATGCTGCGGTGGCGCCGAGTGATGCTGCGGTGGCGCCGAGTGATGCTGCGGTGGCGCCGAGTGATGCTGCGGTGGCGCCGAGTGATGCTGCGGTGGCGCCGAGTGATGCTGCGGTGGCGCCGAGTGATGCTGCGGTGGCGCCGAGTGATGCTGCGGTGGCGCCGAGTGATGCTGCGGTGGCGCCGAGTGATGCTGCGGTGGCGCCGAGTGATGCTGCGGTGGCGCCGAGTGATGCTGCGGTGGCGCCGAGTGATGCTGCGGTGGCGCCGAGTGATGCTGCGGTGGCGCTAAGTGATGCTGTGATGGCGCTGAGTGATGCTGTGGTTGCGCTGAGTGATGCTGTGGTGATGCTGAGTGATGCTGTGGTGATGCTGAGTGATGCTGTGGTGTTGCCGAGTGAGAGAGAGTGAAGATATATATCATGCTTCGGAAATTATGACTACTTCATTTCTGCTGAGAGTCCTAAAGCCATTTTATTACAATGCACAGTTCCCAATTCTGCTTAAGTGCATTCAGCTGAGCACACGGCCCAGGTACTTCACAGAAGTGCTTTCTCACAAATGGTATGGAGAAACGCCTGCACCGCACACAATGGAAGCGAATACTAGTCAATCATGTTAAATATAAATATATACATAAGTATGCACTAAATAAGCAAGCATTTCGGTGATATAGGTTTCAATGTTTTTTCAACAGTGCTAAACATGAAGTCAGAATATTTTGAACACAGTCACACTAAAAAATAAAAAGAATAAACTTGCAGATGCGCCTGTAGAAAAGAGTTGACTTTTCTGTCCGGTTCCAGAGGAGACATCAGTCTGGAGATGGGGCAGAGAGGATTATTGGGAGACTACATCACTTCAACAAGCATTGGCATAGCCAATAGGTCTCGCCTTTGGGACCTTATAAGTATTTAGTTATGCAGCACAACTGTTGCATGGCTAAACACTTATAAGGTCCCAAAGGCGAGACCTATTGGCTATGCCAATGCTTGTTTGTTTTGAGAATCTGGTCACCCTACCTAAAGCGCTACGTGCAGCGAGGACGTAGCTCATTCGAGGCGCATGGCTCTTGCTCGTTAAAAGGTTTTTGGGCCCCGGTTTAGTTTTCAGGGCTCCCCCTCTGAGAGCAAAGTACACTTTAAAGGGCTGGGAGAGGGCTTCCTGGGGGGCACATTACACCCCACGGGAGGGCATGTTGGAGCGTGCGCCGTCGGTGCCATGCCAGTCTCCGCCTCGGCGCCCGCCCCTGCACCTCTACCTGCGGCCGGCCGGGGTCTGGTGCCGGCGGCTCCCCGGGGGTGCCTTCACAGCTGCTCCCTAAGTGGTTAATTGGCTGGGAATGGGCGGCTGCGCCCTGCTCCGCCGCAGGCCCGGATGTTTGCCCTAGGCGCCTTACCTGCTCTGTTTACTTAGCAGGCAGAAAGCTAATCCCTGGGGGTCATCTGGACAGCAGTGTTTGAAGTCCGTACAAGGAAATTGCTGCCATATTTTCATTTTTTAAATATTTTAGCAATTATACTACTTTTTACCCTTGCCTCGTGAGTTCTATTCAGATCACAATATTTTTACCTGGTTGTAGAAAGCAATGAGTTGATCTTGAGCATTTGTGAAGTGACACCATCACGCTGCGAACACTACCTGCGAGTGTTGTTTTTGTTAGCTCGAAGCCCTGCTGACAAGTAGAGTTTAGGTTCCAGGAATAAGTTGCATCGGAGCCAGTCAACAGATCAGGGCCCTAAACAGAAGCACAGCAGCAGGGGCGGTCAGGCGTGGGCTGTGCACAGTGAAACACTGATGAGGGGTGAGACGAGGGTCCATCCGGAAGCTGCGGGAAACTGAAGTCCGACTGATAGCAGTACACGACGCATGCCTCGAGGCTGGGTGAGCTTCTGTCGTTAGTCAGAGAGTGCACCCTGCACATGAACTGATGGTTAAACAGCACAAACAACCACTATAGATTGTAAAGTAGAAGCACAGGCGCTCTGCCATATTGTGGGAGTGGGAGCGAGAGAGGGACGTGGGACTGATCAGGGAAAATGGACAATGGGGAATGACGGTGCATGAGGCAAATGGTCACAGAAGGAACAAGCGCGCGCGGCCGAAGCGGACCGCGCGAGTGAATTCGCAGCGTGCAAGGAAGGCCCCCCGGGCTCAGACAACTAAAAAAAACAAGCGCGCGCTGAAGGAAAACAAGCATTCGTGAGGAAGCGGGTGGAAGTGCAAACAGTGGCTTTTGCTGGCGACCAGCTTGCGTTCACGCGAGGGTCCAGATGGCGAAGGAAGCCATATGGCGCCTGATCGCGCGTGCACGCTCGCGTGAACGCAGGCTAGTCCGCAGCAAAAGCCACTGTTTGCACTTCCAAAACCCGCTTACTAAAAGTCTCGCCAGAGCAGCGCATGCGCGCTGGCTCAGGCGAGACCTAAAAACCTGACTGAGGTTTACAGGGAAGCAGAACAGCAGAACGCTGTTGTTTTTCATGTGACTGTAGTCCAGGGCCGTCAGTTGGTAATGTGAGCTGCTGCTGCGATCGAAACAGAGTTGTGACAGATGCCAGGCAGAGCTGCATATGCCATGACGAGAGAGTTAATGAGCCATGACGAGGAAATGAGGAAGAGATAGGAAAGGCAGATGGCTTCTGTGCGCGTGCACGCGCGCGTAACAGCAAGCCTTAGGCCACAAGCAAAAGCTTGTGGTCGCATTTCTAAAGCCCCCACTCACTAAATGTCTCGCCAGACCAGCTTGCTCAGGCGAGACCTAAAAATGGAACGGTGTGTGTGTTTTTGAAAAGCAATGTATATTAATTCATCCAAATTCATGGGCACTGGTTTTGGTCAAACAACTTCACCATTCGTTCTTATGACCTATACTTGTTTAAGGACCAAAAAGTCAGGGTGAAGGTACCCACTTGAGAGAAAATGTTTTTGTCTTTAGAAATACAAAGTTATTTTTTATTTACATGATTAGGTTCTCGGGAGGTATGCTGCCACATTAACCTATGTCACACCACCACCATCTGAGACTTTGGACAGTCACACATGGTATATCACTGTCTGTGAATTTTACAGCACAATCAGACAGTGGACAAGAAAACGTTCTGACGGGACAGTTTGTTAATTTTCTGTTAGTTCTTTTATGAGTGTTAGGGCAAATCTTTGCCACGGAGCAATGCCACGCATTGCAAAGGTCAACGCATCCTACTACCTGCGTGGTAACATCATTCAACCCTCCAGGTGCACATGCATCATCAATGCAAGTGACTCTGGCAGTACACTCAGAAGTCAATAATGGCAATGATGTCAGTTCATATTTAATTACACGTCACATGGGCAAATAGGAGACGGGCCATCAGAAACAACTTTATCAAAAATATAGCAATCCATAATCAAAACCAACAAATAAAGAATGGTGGAAGGCAAATGGGAAATCTGCAAAACATCAAGATTATACACCAGAACGCATGTTACCAAACTTAAGAAAAACATTAAGAAAAGGATCTACAACAATTTACCAAAACCAGGGATGGGTAAAAGGGGTACACAAAGAAAAATTGCTGGAGCATGGCACAATCGAACCACGCCTTATCCCTTGATCCACAACAATCAAGTAATGCCTTACAAAAATGTCTATAGAGGTCCAGGGCACAGCTCAGGAAATTACTACGTAATATGTCTCCATCAGATGGTTCTTCCTTTATCTGCTGATAATAGTCTGATACAGAGCAATAAAACACAACAAGATTATTTGCCAGATCATGTAAGCAGTGTCTCACAAGACACATGGACCACCAAAAGGTAATTTAATTTTCTTCATTTGCAACCGACGATCTACAATAAAGAGGTTTTTGAGAATGATTGCTAAACAAATCCGCTTTCTTTGCTTGCTATATTATCCTCTTATAATGATCAGACCCGTTGTCTCTTTGTTTCGGATGCAAAGAGCTGCATCAGGCACTCTGACTAATCACAGCCAAGGCTTATTCCAAGATGGAGAAATACCATCAGAAATTAAAACTCTAAACGAACTCTGCAGTCTGATCATCTTCCTGTTATTTTGAAAATACCTTTGCATGGCTCTGTGTGCTAAATTTTCATACAGAAAATGCCCATAACCTTTTACAATTTCCTGGTTCTTCATTTGTAATGACTTTATGAACTTTCCTGGAAACCATGCTCCATCTTTGCCAGAAACTCCTACAAACTTCCTGGAGTCACGTCCTGGCCACAGTGGGAAGAGTTAAAATTGGCAGCCTCTGCCGTGCTGCTACTGCGATCCTGATAACTTGCCCTGTCTTTTGAATTGGAAACAGGAATACCATTGCAGACAGGGTGACCAGGTTTTGGGACTTTGTCAACTCTTTTTGCCTTTATTTTGGTACTGGCAACACAGAATTACATATATGAAACACTTCTAAACAGTATTAGAAACATTTCACTGCGAGGTGCTGAGTGTCTGCAGAATGATACTGAGTCTTATCTGTTTTATCTGAATCACCCAACTACACCCTGAGAAAGCCAAATCAGAAGAAGTGCTTAAATGGAGGAGTAGCTTAGTCTATCAATGCTCTGGAATGGCTGCTCAGAAACCAATGAAGCATTAGGCGGTGTACGACCTACAGACCCCCAACTTCCAGCACCACTAGTGTTGGTCATGTAACCACAGTATAAAGCACTGAAGTAAGATGGCAAAGTTCCCTTACTATAGGGGATTTTGGAAGAGTAATTATTGTCCACCATATAATTTGATAAAGATTCCCCACCAGGGGGTTGAACAACACTGCATATGCACTGAAGGTTGGTGAGCACCACTAAATATTTGCCGCACAATATCTCCCAGGGGTCATACTGGAGAGCAGCCTCCCACTGCTCAAAGTGTTTCCCAACCTCAAGCCTGGAAATAGAGCCACAGCTTGAGTAGACTGCCCGATCCTCTGAGATAAAGTCAGACTAGTCAGCAAACACAACTCAAGGACTATGAAGAAAGACCATGCTAAAGCTGTTCCAGGCATATCATTATGCACCAAAAATGTTGAATGTAATCAAGCCTATGGACTGTGCTTAACTGTATTGGAAATGTTTCTTCTAAATAGAAAGAATCACTTCCAACCCTTTTAAAATGGCAAAGGCCTCCCATGATCACACAGTAACATTGACTGCTTCTGTTTTGCATAAATAAATCACCACAAATTGGGCACAATCTACGTAACTTTCGTGGGTGTCCAAAAAAAAACAAAAAACCTCTCTGTTTTTTTCCGAGTTACCAGCGCCACACTGATACAGCTGCAGAAGTGCAATACCTTTACACACAGTCGAGCAATTCCATCACAATAAAACGCAGATAATCATCAGTGGGAACATACAAAAATAAGGTGCCCATTAGAATTACCACAGAATGCAAAAAGGGCTCTAAACAAATTGATGATGAAACCCACATTAAACAGGTGCCAGACTTCAGAAGCCCTTTGTGGTTAAAACAGAAGTATGTGAGCTGAGATGAATGCACGCTCTGTACGGTATTGACTTTTACCATTAGGAGGTCTACACATAAACGACTGTAACCTTCAAAGTGGGACTGAATGGACAAGATCCTCAGGGCAGAGAATAAAGTTAAGTGTGATTCCCACTTATTGGTTGGTGCAATTCGGGCTACACCCAAGGACAAAGTCAAAATCTTGGGCATTTATTTTGACATTAGAATGACTATCAGTCATGTTATTTTGACCCCTTTTAAGCTAATTACCATATCAAACTCCTCAGAGCTAGGGGGTTATTTAGTGTTTATCGGACAAAGCTCTTTGCCACAAATGCGGGGGAAGTACCCTGTCTGCCAAACTGCTGGTTTGTCTTCCTATTTAGATTCAGGTAAAGCGGCATGTTTCTGCCACTGGTGCCTGCTGGCTCTGCCAGGGGAAACCTTAGACCAACAGTCTCATGGACATTAGGCCATCTGTCAACATTCCTCAGACCTTCCGCCCAATTTAGGGTAGTCTTTCTGATGTACTTTTTTCCCTGTTCGGGACCACCAGGAAACACCAGACAGCCTCAAACAGAAACAAATTGAAATTACCCCACATCGGGGGGGAAAAAAAACCAAGGTATCAGGTCCATTCAATTCTTTTTTTTCTTTCCAAAAACCCACTCACTGCCCTTTTAATTGTCACCGCTGAAGAAAATCTGAAGAAAACAGGCAATTCAAAATGTATCCACCAAAGAAGCAATGGATAGTCTAAAAAGAAAAGACATAATTCAGACTTTGAGAAAAATAGACTGGCTACATATTGAGGCCAGGATTAAGCTCAGAATTCGTACCAGAAGTCATAAAATGTATGCATGGTATATGGCACTTGGATGCCTGAAAAAATAATTCAAGCCTACTCTCCAGAAAGACAATAGAACTTGTGGAAAAACCTGATCACTCCGAGACAAAAAAGATAAGGCTGCCTAAGATCTAAGATAGCTAAAAGCCTATATAAATGCCAAGGTACATCATTTGCTGCTCAAGCACGTAAATTGTGGAACCCTTGGCCTGATAAGCTGAGGTTTAACTAAGTCACTGCCTTTTGGAGAGAAAAAAAACCGAAGCCATTGTTTTTCAAGAGTAGGTATTAAACATTACAGCCACTGAGTCCACAAAGGTCTTGATGCTTAGGGGTTTCAGCGCGGTTTAAATACATGGGTAAATATAACTCCGTAAAACTAATAGGTTAAGAAAATTACATTTAATATTAATCCCAGACCCAAACCAGGTACTTAAAAAAATCACTTACCGGCACACAAACGGGAAACACCAGCACTTTGGGGGCGAGCGTGACGTAGGTGCCATAACTGGAGTGTGGGATGTGAGGCCTCACAATTGTACAGTTTTGGTAGTTTCCGTGGCTCTTCATGCTCTGCACAGTTTTGATCAGAGTAGCCTTCTTTCCAACACCTGTGTGCGTTCTACTTCTGCTTCCGTTTCCTGTTAAGATTAGAGAAAGTCTGAAGTGAAATTGAATGTTTTCCAATGTGGCTTTTAGCGTTTGATCTGTTATCAGAGAGTGCATTTTATCAAGGAAAAAGGACAAATTAATGCCATTACTGTACTCAGCTTATCTCAGTTACCAAAAGAATAAGTGCTTCCCAAGGGAAAAAAAGAAACATAATACACAACCGTATCAAAGTAATGCTCAGTGGGGGGATAAAAACAGACCACGGTAATCTTCACACTGCCCTAAATCTTTAATCGCGCTGTTTAAATGGAGATAAGGCACACACTGAACCTCGGGGTATGTCGATTTTCAAAGCGAAATCTCTAAATACCAAATTTGTGCAATTCCAAGCAAAACCTCAAAATGAGGTCATAATGAAGGGGCAGCCTCACAACTTATCATGGCTAAAGCAATCTTCAAAATGTACTGTCAAGGGTGCACTGTCTGGCCTCTTGTTCCCATGTGGCCCTTGGCAATACCATCTTTTAGCCACTAGTGGGCGTAGATTCTCCCACTGCATCCCTTTTCTCGGATATCCAAATCCCACTCAGTGCACCTTTAACCCACTGGGAGTTTCAGAATCTGAGCAGTGACAGGGAAGAGACCGAGTGAGGTTCTTTACAAGTGCAGTTCCCGAAGTGACAATCACATTGCGGGCTTATTTGGTTCACTTCCGAGCAAGATTTCCTCATGTCTGTAGTGTCGCGGTCTAGTCGACCGGCCGTCACGTGACTCGCCGAAATGCATTGTGGGAGTGACGTGGCGCCGGCGGGCTTCGAGATCGTGGCGCGGAGGCGAGCAGGCCGGCTCTCCCCGTACTCTGAGAATAAAGCATACAGAAGCACACCTACCTGTCTCTGATCTTCCTTCCGGTGGGGCACTATCTTTAGACACCACAGTGGCGACGAGGCGGAGGAACCAGACACCAGTCCGACCGCCATCCACGTAGGGGAGAGCCGGCGCATGCATTGTTCACTGCGCTCCGCCACGCCTGGTCGCATTGAGGGC
This sequence comes from Calotriton arnoldi, assembly GCA_963921515.1. Taxonomy (NCBI): domain Eukaryota; kingdom Metazoa; phylum Chordata; class Amphibia; order Caudata; family Salamandridae; genus Calotriton; species Calotriton arnoldi. The sequence continues at coordinate 822,659 of CAWUFW010006840.1, read as the reverse complement.
ACCAGACTCCGCTGAGTGTAATCGGCGCGCATTTTGGCACGCACCACACACCCCACTCTGCACAGCGAGGCAGGAGTCACAGGGGTGGCTATCTTATTCACCGGGAGAATTCGGCACGTATTTTGACGCGCACCATCCCCCACCCCGCTTCTCTCCAGGGGACCGTGCTGCCCATACCCCCTCCTAAGGGCCCTGTGCAGGCCATCTGCAGCCTCACTACTACCACAGCTAACCAGCTGCATGCCAACCGGGGCAAGGGGCGTCTAATACACAGCACCTTGCTATCAGCACATCAGCACACGGTGCCCTCCCTGCTTCGGTAGGGGTTGTCCCTATCCAAGACCACAGAAGTCTCCACTGGCGTTACGCACACCGTGAAGATCCACCACCTTCCACGCCGCACGCACCATGTGCGCCCAAACATTTTCTTTAACCAACCTGGTGCCCTTCCTGCCTAAGCCTGGGGAACCAGCCATGAAATGGGCCGACTGGAAGGGGTATTTCTTGAACTACCTTTCAGCGTTGGAGGATGAAGGCGAGGAGGAGTTCTCTAGCAAACGTCGGAAAAAATCCTCCTACATAACCTGGGGCCGGAAGGTTTGCGCGTTTACGACCAAATGGTAAAGAAGCCCAGGGCGTCATCTGACGATGACGTGTTCCAACACGCCCTCGGCGACCTAGACAACCATTACCAGCCGGTGATATGCACGGCCATCGAACGTTACAACTTCTTCCAACGCAAACAGGCAGAATCAGAATCAGTAGAAGACTACGTAGCGGCCCTCAAGAAGCTGGCCATCAACTGCAAGTTTGGCACCCTGCACGACGCCCTCATACGGGACCAAATCATTATGCACACTACCCACTCGAGCATCCAGGAGAAGCTCTGGGTTAGTGGTGAAGCGCCTCTTCCGGAGATCATCGCTATAGTCAAGCGAGCGGAGTTATCCAAACGGTGCGCACTGGCCGCCAAGAAGGACACAGCACAACAAGCCACAGTGTGCAAGATCACCGACCGGAAAGTTCAAACCCTCAAAATCCACGCCAGACTCCGGCTCCGCCGCCACAAGGAAATCTACGTCCAAATCCAGGGGCCCCAGTCGCGCCCCTCAAAGCACGCAAGGACCCTGTTACCGCTGCGGCAGCCACTCCCACATGGCGAACGACAAGAAATGCCCAGCATTCCACGTTAAGTGCTCCTTCTGCGGCATCACAGGACATTTTGGCAAAGTCTGCAGACGGAGGCCCAGAAGCGCTGCGGTCAAGTACGTCCAGGATAACTCCGATGATCAAGATGGAGCAGACCTATCCGACCAAGACAGCATCCTTTGAATCGACGACCACATCCTGGGCATTGGGGGTGTCGCAACCAAAAAGCCTTCCTGTGAATTGGTAATTGGGGGCGTTCACGTCGCTATGGTGGCTGACTCTGGTTCACCATACACAATCATCCAAAAGCAGATTTGGGACCGGGACTTCGCCCACGCAGTGGGAGACCATCTTCTCCCATCGGACATCCATCCAGTCACATACACTGGGGAACGGATCCCCATGGTGGGGCTCCGGCAGCTCCTGTTCGAATTCAAAGGCAGGCACACGACAGCGAAGTTGTACGTCGCACGGAAAGGCCCATCGGTCCTGGGCTGGGCGGACCAAGGAGCGCTGGGCATCCAACTCAACCCCGGTGGCGACACTCAAGTGCTCCTGATGGAAGACACGTCTGCACCTGCCTCGCTCCAAGCAGAATTCCCCACAGTTTTCAGCGACCAAATCGGGAAGATGTCCAAATTCTCCCACAAGATTGTGCTTAAAGATGGTGCAGTACCAGTCTCCCACAAAGTCAGGAACATCCCATTCAACTGCCGAGAGGCAGTGCAGCTCGAACTTAAACGCTTGGAAGACAGTGACATCATCGAACCAATTGAATGCGCAGAATGGCTCACGCCCTTGGTGGTGGCGCGCAGAGTGGGAAGATTCGCCTTTGCATCGATCTCCGTGAACTCAACAAGAACATCATCGTGGACAAATTCCCATTGCCCAAAATAAACGAACTGCTAGCCCAGACCAAGGGCGTCAAGTGGTTCTCCACCATCGACCTCAAAGCCGCCTACCACCAAGTGTCGCTTCACCCGTCCTGCCGAAAACTCACATCCTTCATCACGCCCTTCGGATGCTACAGGTTCAGACGATTGCCTTTTGGTCTCGCATTCGCGGCTGCCGTCTTTCAAAAACTCATGCATAGACTTTTCAAAGGGGTCCACGGAGTCCTCTACTTTCAAGATGACATCCTCGTCATGGGGAAGTCCAAGGCCGAACACGATACCATCTTGCACACCGTTCTACACACGTTAGCAGCCAATGGCCTCACGGCGGAATTAGAGAAGTGCAAATTTGGTCTCCGCAAAGTGACCTACCTGGGACATGAAATAAGCGACACGGGAATCTCTCCCAAATCGGCGAATGTGGAGGCCATCATTTCCGCACCACCACCCAAAACCAAGGAAGATGTCCGCTCGTTCCTGGGGCTGGCGGAGTTCTATAGCAAATTTGTCAGGAACTTCGCGACCAAAACGCACAGCGTACGCCAACTGCTTAAAGAGAAGACAGCCTTTTCCTGGTCGGAGGAGTCAGAAGCGGAATTCTCTGCCATCAAAAAAGACATCTGCGAGGCCATCCCCTTACATGGATTTGACGGCGCCGCGCCCAGCATCCTGACCACGGATGCCAGTGACAAAGGGCTGGGAGCAGTCCTCTCCCAGAGAGCTACTGACGGCACCGAGACAACGGTAGGGTTCGCCTCGCGATCCCTCACCCCCAGTGAAGAGAAGTACAGCGTGATCAAGAAGGAAATGCTAGCATCCATCTGGGCCATAGAGAAATTCCGACAATACCTGTGGGGGTCCCGATTCACGCTCCGCACCGACCACAAGCCCCTGATCAAAGTCCTCACATCCAGCGGCAACGTGACAGCCACCCCACCCATCGCAAAAATAACACTCCGTCTTTTAGACTTTGTCTACGATGTGGAGTACATTCCTGGAACACAGAACAGGGTGGCGGACTTCCTCAGCAGGGCAGCAGCCATGGAAGGATCGGTCACACCATCAGATGGGGACGACTACAGCGTCGCCTTTATGACGTATCACGAACACACCATCAGCGCCCAGGACTGGGCAGACGCCTATGCGCAGGACACGGAACTCTCACAAGTCAAGTTGCACGTCATGCACGGCTGGCCAGAGAAGAAGCACACCGAAGACAACCTCAGAAAATACTGGGAAGTCCGCGATGAACTCTCCATTAGCGATGACTCCATATTTCTGCTGCGGGGCGACAGAGTGGTGCCCCCGAAGGCCCTATACGACCGCATTCTCCACATCAACCACGAGGGCCATTTGGGCATCGTAAAAGCCAAAAGGCGCATGAAACTGCTGTACTGGTGGCCCGCCATGGACAACCAAGTGGAGAGGTTCGTGAGAGCATGCGACCATTGCGTCAGAGCTGACAAAACTCGTCACACCCTGAGACCCCCATGGGAGAGTTCTCCACTCCCAACAACCCTTGGGAGGACTTATCCATTGACATTGTAGGTCCTGTCCTAGATACATGGGGTAAAACCCAAACACCTCGTCGTTGTGGTGGACCGCTACTCAAAGTGGCCAGAAGTCGAAATCAGTGAATCCGTAGACTCCGACGCCGTCATCACCTTCCTCACCAACATCTTTTTGAGGGAAGGCATCCCCAAGACCATCACAAGCGACAACGGACCCCAGTTCACGTCAGCCAAGTGGACTGCCTTCACCAACCGCAACGGTATCCAGACAAAAACGCACACCGATATACCACCCAGCGGGCAACGGCAAAGTGGAACGCTTCAACCGGGTGATCATGGGCTTGATCCAGGCAGCCATCAGCGCCGGAAAGAACTGGGAGTCCAAAGTCAGGAACACGGTGGGGGCGTACAGCATCACGCCCACCCTCACAGGCTACAGCCCGTTCAAGATCCTAAGAGGCAGAGAACCTTTTACCAGAGACAATACAGCCTGGATGACCATGCGACTCCAAAGCAAGTGGTCCCCGGCCATCGTCCGCAGCAACATAGAGAAGGCACGACGCATCTACAAGGCACATTATGACAAACGGAACAATGTGCGCAAAGCTTCACTAGCGGTGGGCGACTGGGTCCGAGTCAAAAAGGGCCAACCAGGACCAAAAGGAGACAGCAAATTCAGTGAGCCCCTGCGGGTCCTGGACAAGTACACCCGCTCTGCCTTGTTAAGCGACGGCAAGGTGTGGTCACAGTCCAGGACGGCCAAATGCAACAAGATCTTGCAGTGGGGCACGGACAACAGCGATCTAGAAGAAGGACAGTGCCGCAGGAGTAGCAGCGCCATCCACTGACCCGGAGAGCGAGGAAATGGAGACTGGCAACAGGTGCGAGGCCAGTCCCTCAGCCAATGCGGAAGGACAATCAGCCAGGCGGCAAACGCCATGTCTGCCCAGCCAGGATGCTGACGAGGCGGCTACCCCGCGTGACATCTGCTGCCCCTGGTAGAGACCTGCAAGAGAGCACGAGTTCTGCCAGACCCCACGGAGGAAGAGAGCAAGGGATTGGAACGCACACCCGCAAGGGCCGTGCTGTGAAGCTACCGAAACATTTCAGTGACTTTCAGTTGTGAATCTCTCTCTCTCTCCCTCTCCCTCCCTCTCTCTCCCTCTCTCTCCCTCTTCCTTCCTTCTCCCCCCCCTTGCCCTTAGCCCTCAGCTACAGTTATTGTCGTTGTTGTTAAGGGGGAAGATGTGTAGTGTCGCGGTCTAGTCGACCGGCCGTCACGTGACTCGCCGCAATGCATTGTGGGAGTGACGTGGCGCCGGCGGGCTTCGAGATCGCAGCGCGGAGGCGAGCAGGCCGGCTCTCCCCGTACTCTGTGAGAATAAAGCAAACAGAAGCACACCTACCTGTCTCCGACCTTCCTTCCGGTGGGGCACTATCTTTAGACACCACGTCTGTTTTAACCTTCCATTTAGTAGATTACACCACACCCCGATAAACTCTACCTCATTTGGAGGGTGTCACCCTTCTAGGAACTTCAACAAGCCATATTCCTCCCACAGACAACAATCGGGTCACCCAGCTGGCTAACTATTCTCATTTTCCCAATAAATGTCATCAAGTCCAATAGGTGGGCCCACCACACACTGATGACTTCACTCTCTTTCAAGACTCAACGGGTTGAGACCAAAGGGTCAACACGCAGTGTAAAACAAACTATCAGGGAAACTCTCAAGGTTTAAAGGGAAATATTGAATGTCTAAAATGATGCAGGGATAAGCATTAATGTGCAGTATTAAGCCCAGGCAAAGATCAGCAGTTATAGTCACTTCACCCTACAGGGGTCCTAAAACAAGACGTTCTGTGAGAAGAGTGACAGGCGCAAGCCAGTACTTGGTTGAACATGCTTGTCCCGTTTTCTAATGCTACTTTAACAAACTTGTTTCGAAAATAAAATATTATTTTCAGGCCAGCAGTGCCCCTTGGCATTTTGGAACCTACGAATCGAATGTTCTTTTATGACAAAACTAAACCATCAGATTTCTAGCAAAAAAAGGATTAAGGGTCAAAAAGCGAGATGAATAAGGATAGAAGTTGACATGTGTGAACAAGAGAAAATAGTATCTACTCTAAAATACTCCTACAAAAAGGCAAATGTACTGTAAAATACCACACAGTACAGTGTGCAGAGTACATGCCGTTCATTTTGCATTAGATGAACTCTGTTGGATGTCCAAAATCCTCCAAATCTGAGGTGCCTCTGTACACATTTACACCAAAAGTAGGGGAATGTCCAATGATCCAGCGGAAGGTAGTGCCATATTTAGTCAGTCACAGGATGGACATTTAATCCCAATATAAAAAATGTTTAGCCTTTACTGACAATACACAGGCATAGCTTTATATAATATAAACTATAAGGTTTGAACCATTAGTTCTGATATTGGTAAAGAAACACACAACAATGTCCTGATGAGCAGCAACAGGTCAATCTTGACTTCTGAGTGACAGAGGTCACAGAGAGAACAATGTAATGCTGGTTAGATGGAGTAGAGGCGTGGAATGGTATATTCTGTTGGGGGATGGGGGGGATTGACCACATGAACTTTCCATCCGATACAGAGATTCATTGTTGTGTCTCCACAATCTGATGGAATGATCATGTTGTTCCTGCTCTGCCCATTGTTTCTTAGTCATGGTCTCATAAACGTCCTTCTGTAATGATGGCAAAGACTGCAGGGAGGTGCGTAAAGAGTTGATTAACCTGACCTTTAATGTTGCATCAAAACAAAAGCAGGGAAACGAAAGGACACGGTTGTGATGATGCCAGACAAAAGATTCTCACACCATTTGTGAATCACATGGAGGGAGTGGAAGCAAATCATATTTGCAGTTTTCCACGAGTACAGAAAACAGATTGCCTGTGCTACCCTGAGGGCCTGCTCATTTTTGCTTCTACATTTTCTGAGTTACAACAAACGAGCCCAATCGAACGTAGGCAGCCATGCAGAAGCTAGAAAATAAAGAACTGGAATATATATATATCTAGAGACCGGGACACTAAAAAGGGGACAGACCGACCCAACCATTTACTATGGAATTAAATCCAGTATACCACTGCTCACTTACTCCCTAAAAATGAGATTTGACTTGCTGATCAACTGAGACATTTCTATAGTGCACATGAGCAGTCCATCTTAATCATCCTGACTAGCCCAAACGCCTAGACCCCAGCATTTTCCTCAAGTTACGGAGTGAGGTTGCCAGTCTTAAGTCCATTTGGAAGAGCATTCTATACAATGGAACGTGACCAAGAAAGAGTGGCCATCCAGTGAGGACAGGCGAAATTTACAAAATGCAAGTATTGTATATACTTCTGAGTTTTTTTCATGGAATATAAAGGGCCAGATTATTCAGGCATTTGAACGCTAAACAAGCCATGTTAACTTTGATGGGGCTGCCTCTTAATCACAGTGCAATGTCTGAGGGTAGCCAAAACATGTTCACATCTCCTAAAGCCAGTGATGGCTCTGGCTTTTGAGTTCAAAGAGGCGGGAAACCTGCATAAAGACATCACAATAATCAGCCCAGGCACCCACAACAGGTGAGCCTTTTTGTAGCAAGAGATGGCTTAAGATAGGCTTAACTTCTTTCCAGAAAAGAAATCCTCATTACATTCCTCAGCTGTGGGGCCAACGTAGCATCAACAATGAAAATTGCCAAATCTTGACCAGAATCTTTCAGAAGCCAAAACATTGCACCTAAAGGAGTATAGCTTTCCTCTTAGGACACAAGAGGACAAAATTGAGTGATTTGAATGTGGACCCGACACTACCAAAAGAGGATTACAAATTGAGCGCACATCATTTAACAATCACTAAAATATGACTTCACTTATCATACGTGTTTAATTAGTTGCAGTGTTTTGATACCTAAGATGTATCTTCAGGCGCAAGCATTAGTCTGTTTTGTACATGTTATTACCTCTAGCCCAATAGCTTACACTAGTAAGTACCACTAAAGAAATCTCGGTGATACTTTCCTAGTTCAATCGCATCAGTAAGAGTAATCTGCACTCAAGTCAGGAGGCACTAGTGTTACGATGAGCGGAATTGCCTTGTAGGAATACATTAGTTTAAATAACAATGTCTGCCATTAATTCTTTACCAAGTGTGTTTACACTCTCGGTAACACCTGGAATGCTTTCTTTAGGTTTTCATTTTTGGGACATGTCTATTACTCTGGGCATGACACATAAAACTATTGTCCTAAATATTTGTACCGTTTCCATATCTTGCTTCCATCTCCTTTTCCTCTTAAGTTTAATTTCCCTAAAACGGTCACTAATTTTGCACTATTAATCCCTTGTCTGTATGATCCACTGGGCATGTGAAGGTAATCTTGCAGATACACTCACAGCCAGTCTGCCTTCTTAAGCCACACTGAGGCGTAAGCTGGCCCAGCAGAAGAAATGAGTCCAGCCTGAAAAGGATGGTTCTGTAATATATATTTTATGGGACAATGAGCACGTGAGTGAGCTGCTGTATCCTACAAGTAGGTAGGCACTATTTGCGACTTTGGATTTGTATGCCTCCGTCCATTTTAATGGTTCCTGCCTGTGGCAGACGTTGAAGTATGTATGTAATCACGTTGGAAGCGGATGCTTGTGGTCCACCTAGCTGATGCTACTTTGTTAAGTTGCTCATTTGGAGTAATGATCTTCTGGAGAAGAAGCCATCTTTCAACCAAACGCTAATGTACAACCCTCCATGTTACTGGGCAAGCCCTCCTTACGTTCAGAATGCGCTGGTCAGAACAGACGCCTTCGCCAATGGTACTTTCCTTCGATGACTCAATGTGTTCCATTCCTAAATGTACAAATTTTCAGCAAGGGACAAAGATTTCTTCTGAATCAGAAAGCAGGCGGCCAAAGAGACCTCTGAAGAAGAGAAAGTCACAATTCGACTGGCTATGTTCAAGAATACCCTGGTGTCTTGGCCAATGTAAGCCCCACCGCAGTGGGGCAGGGACCTGGGTATCTCACAAAGAGGCCGACTAAAAAAAAGTGACAAGCAGTGAAGCAGCCATTTTTATGCTGCATGTGGCGGCACTACCTGCAATACACGATAGATAGCCTGACCATATGGAGCTCAGCTGACACTGTAAAGGCTGGGCATGCAGGGCCAGCGCTAGGCATGGCAGCTGCCCAGGACCCCGTGCTCAGCCCACCAACATGTCCCATGTTCTCTCATGGGCCTCGCAGGCATGTGTAGCGCTGCTAGGAATCAGGGACGGGGCTCTTCGGAACGACAAGCAACTCTCACTATTTCAGCCCTTGATCAGCTGTAAAAGAGATGCTTGTCAGTGTCTGGGTGGTTGGCATTGTTGCACAGGAGGGGTCCTGCGCCATGTAGACTCTGGATCACCTTCAAGTATTGAGATGCAAATAGGGTTGCCACCTTTCCAAGAGAAAAACCCAGGACACTGCTTTAGGAGTCTGCAAACGCCGGGACACAATACTAAATAGCACTTTGAAGAAAACTGTATGTATTAATTTGTAACAAGACGTTTCTGTTTACCTTCATTATTACTCAGGAATCAAACGCAGCTCTAGAATGTGTTTTCTGTTAAGATTTGCTGTTCTGATCATGTACAGATAAGGGCTCAAAATGCGTTAGGTAATTTGCTTATTTTTGTACCAGCCGGGACATGAAACAGAACAGGACAGGAGAACCAGCCAGGTGGCAACCCTAGATGCAAACAGCCTTGAATGAGGAATGAAACCCATTTTTTGCAGTTTTGTATTGCGCAAACTCGACCTGAAGGTATTGGGCCGCTTTACATGAGAACTGGTTACATTACACAAGGACACATTCTTTTTTTAGGCACACGGAGACTAAGTGATTTGCCCAGAATCAAAGAATCTTGCACTAACGCCAAGACTGGAACTTGGTTCCCCAGTTAAGCCGTAATGCCACATCCTGGTTAGACGGAGGGTGGCAGTAGAAGTCACATGAAAGCTCAACTCTTTATGGACTTGTGGTTCAAACTGGACGTCGAGCAGAGCCAGAGCGAGGGGTAGTACGCCTTTGGAGTCTATTTCTCACATTAAGCCTGTTTCAAAGGGCTGCCGTATTGTCAGATCAGTGGATGAGGCACAGGGAGAGTGTTATTTGCACAGGTTAAAACACTTGGTTCAATTTGTAGACCCAGGACTGCAGTACACTGCTACTTGGTAATAAGGCTATATATTTACCACAGTCCTGCATTTAGGGAACTATTACATATGACTGGGCCACTCCCTTCTCACAGGAAATATTCAGTACATTTTTGAAAATCTCACCAACTAGCAGCTTTTACATTGAATCAAAATACTCCCAATCTTGCCAAAAAGGGAGCAGCAGAGCAAAAAGCAGGGCCACTGGAATTATGTGGCTGGGGATGGTCAAATTATGTGGCAGCGGTGAGTAAATTATGTATCAAGAAAAGGCATATTATACAGCACATTTTATGATAGTAATACTTCACTAGAGTGTCATTTTTGCACTTATTAACACTGCCTGGGCTTTAGTTGCACTTAATTCGTACCAGTTTAACATACAAATGTAGCAATAAGAAACAGAAAGGTAACCAGTCTAGCTTTGCAAAGGATCTTCGTCTGCGCTGCAACACGTGCTGTTGTGTTATTAGGAACGTTTGAATCATTTGAGCTAGAAACCAAAATTGAATTTATTAAAACCTGCAGATTATGCAGCAGATAATGAATTATGTGGCAAATCTATACTTGTGCGAAAAATGCAGCAGCCGCAAAATCGTATAATTCCAGTGGCCCTGACAAATTTAGAAAAGTGATTGCCCAAGACACACAATTTGGCCAAATGGGATGCCAAGATTAAACAAGCATTTGCAATGCAATAGGTCTTGCATTTACGCGAGTTTGAGCTATTGCCATTGTAAATGACAATGCCTTTTATTTATGTTTTGGGTTTTAAAACATAAATAAAAGGCATTGTCATTTACAATACTAATAGCTTAAACTCTCGCAAATGCGAGACCTATTGCATTGCAATAAAGGGCCTTCTCGACCGCTTGTTAGATTGTAAATATCAGAGGAAGAGACCGGCCTGCGACGTCTTCAAAGTAGCGATAAATAGTGCAGTGAAGATGTGTAAGTGTTGTAAATTACACAGACACAAAGTGTGAAGTGAGAGTTACATATGATCCGAGCTATAAACACTAACAAAGCGCTCCAAAACCTTTCCCACTGGGATTACACTGTCGCGGCTCAGTAGGAAGAGTGGGAGGGGAGGGGGGGGGCTATTTACTGCCCTCTCCGTGATTTGAGTGTGCAGTGTGGCATTGTGTAATGTCATTGCTATCTTTGACCTAATAAACACTCCAGCTGTAGTAGGGCCCTGGCTTCACCTCCTGGTGCAGGGCGGGCTGTGCTTTATGGCACGCATGGAGGGAGGGAGGGTCTCGGCTGCAGCTCCGGCCTCGTACAGTGCCCCTGCTATTACTAGTGAGCGAGAGGCGCTGAGGTGGTGATATTGGTGGTAATGTGGTATTGGTGGTAATGGTGGTATTGGTGGTGGTAATGGTGGTGGTACTGGTGGTGGTAATGGTGGTATTGGTGTTGGTAATGGTGGTATTAGTGGTACTGGTGGTGGTACTGGTGGTACTGGTACTGGTGGTGGTGGTGGTGGTACTGGTGGTGGTGGGACTGGTGGTGGTGGTACTGGTGGTGATGCTTGGTACTGGTGGTGATGCTTGGTACTGGTGGTGATGCTTGGTACTGGTGGTGATGCTTGGTACTGGTGGTGATGCTTGGTACTGGTGGTGATGCTGGTACTGGTGGTGATGCTGGTACTGGTGGTGGTGGTAGTACGGATGGTGGTGGTACGGATGGTGATGGTGGTACTGGTGGTACTGGTGGTGGTGGTGGTACTGGTAGTGGTGGAGGTATTGGTGGTGTTAATAAAACAGGCTTTTGAAACAACCTGTCAGGTGGCTTTAGTACAGATGACATGTAACACAGTTGTGCTGTTGTCAGCTTCATCCCACTAGCACACGATTATGTGCTACCTGGAATTCACATGACTTAATTCGCTAAACCCTTCTAATTCCATTTTACTTATTTGGGGGCGGGGTGGGGTAATGTGTTTTAAAAACGAAAACAAAAATAAAAGGCATTGTTATTAGCAATGTCAATAGCTCAAACTCGCGAGACCTATTGCATTGCAAATGCTTGTTAGATTAGGGAGTAGAAACGCTCCTTTTCGGCCGTGCGGCAAATTAATTAAATAAACAAGCGCAGCCGCTAAAGTGAAAGCGGACCGCGCTGCAAATAAATAAAAAAAATAGTGCTTACCAACTTATGAAGGAGACCGTGTAACGCCACAAGTAAAAGATCCAGTCCTCATGGGAGGTAACAAATGGCGACAGGGCGTTAACAAGGAGGGACTAACAAGCCTCATTATCAATCGGAAGCCAGCATTTACCAAGGACAATGACACCAGCCAATCAAAAATATGGGCGGATAGAAGGCAAGGCTTCCACAGCATACTCTACTACTGCATGCCTCGCAGAGCAAGCAGTGAATGTGCGCTGCCGCTAGCATCGACCTAAAAGCTCACAGCTCCATATCTCCAACTAGTCGACTAGACCACAACTGGAATGTCACTTTGTTATCGGCCCTGCTCAGCTTTAGAACATGGTGATTATTTCCATCAGAAAACTGGGATTAGGTGTTAAATATCCTAGTTCCTTGGTTAAAACATACCAGTTGGACCATTACTGGACAGAATGCATGGTAGATACTGATATTTACCGCTGGTGTTTCAAAGCTTAAGACTATCTCATTCTGTTTTAATACCAGAGTTCATTTTCTAAACTTGTTGCTCAAAATTTGCAATTGTCAGCAGTCAAGGCTTACTCCAGGAAGGGGTAAAGGGATTGATTAGAACTCAAGTATAATATGAAAAGTAATCATGCTCGATAAACTCAATCTCCAGCTGAGTTATCTTTTAACATGACCTGTTTTAGAGGGGGGATAGGAAATTTAGAATGAAACCCCAAAAATCTGCTATGTGACTCTTAGTTCCCATGCTCCCAAAACATCTTCCGAAGCCTCTGCACACAAAATGTCTCTCCACATGTGCAGTGTTTCTCCAAAGGCATAAATTGTCCTGTGAAGTGATAATGGAAACTTGGACACCCAACTTGGCTCTTGCTGTGATGGCTGGGTCCCTGGGTCTTGCAGCACCAGACCATGGATGTGCAGCCCAGCTGCAAGGCCCATGGGATGTGGTGGTAGTGCACCAACCCATGGGCCTTGCAGTACTACCTCATAGCTCTCAGGCCAGAGGATGGGACAACACTCCCATGGACCTCAAAGCTGTGGATCATGGTAGGGTGGTCCATGGAAGGGGACACCCTTCCCCTGGGCTTGCAGTGCTACACTATTGTTGTGGTGCCAATGGCAGAAGGCTCCCCTATCCTGGGTCCCCTCTCCTGGGCCTCACAGCACTACACATTGGTTGTGAGGCCTAGGGGAGTGGAGGCCCCTGCCTTATGCCTTGTAGCCATGGTGTAGCATTGCCAGGCCATAATGAGGGCCCCTCCTCCCTGGGCCTTGCAGCCATGCTTATGTGCTGGAAGGCCCATGGGTTAGTGGGCTTCCTCACCTAATCCTCTCAGCGCTACACTATGTCTGAGAGGCCCAGGGGGTAGGGGGGAAGGGCGACTTGTGTGGGCCCCTCCCCTGAGCCCCTTTAAAACTGCCTCTCAGCTCCGTACCATGGCTCTGTGCATAGGTCGATGTCAAGGTTCATGTTCTGTGATGTCATTTCCTGTGATTTCAAGTTGCATGCAAATTAGAGGGGCCTAAAAAAAAAAAACCTTTCTGCCCAGGAATAGCTATCGGTCAGGGGCATAGCCATCAGTAGTGCAGCAGACACAGTGGCACTGGGCCTAGGGGTACTAAATACCCAATGTTCCCAAATTATGGATTTATTTTACTGTGCTGCCAGTGAACAATAATGAGGGGGCACTTTTAATTTGCCCCAGCACCCATGGCACCATTGCTGTGACACTTGCTGCATTTCCATCAATCAATCAATCAATCAATCAATCAGGGGAATTGTAAGCGTGCTACTCAACCGAGAAGGTCTCAAGGCCTTGGGGCGGGGGGGGAGCTTCAGCAGTTCCGATCATTTGAAGAGCCAGGTCTTGAGTCTTCCTGAAGGTATTCAGGGAGGGGGCACGTTTGTCGATCGGGAGCTCGCTCAAAGTCTTGGCCGCGATGTAGGAGAAAGCTCTTCCCCCTGCTTTTGCTCTGCAGATGCATGGGGTCTCGGCGAGGAAGAGGTTGGCGGATCGGAGGTCTCTTTTGGGTACGTGGAGGGTGATTCTGTCGTTGAGGTATTTGGGTCCGGTGTTGTGTAGGCATTTGTAGGCGTGGATGAGTATCTTGAAAGTGACTCTTCTCGATGGGGAGCCAGTGGAGCTTAAGTAGGTGTTGGCTGATGTGCTCGTGTCGAGGGATACCGAGGATGAGTCTGGCATCGGTGTTTTGTATTGTCTGGAGCTTGCGGAGTAGAGACTTGTTTATGCCGGCGTAGAGGGCGTTTCCATAGTCCAGCCTGCTGGTGATGAGTGCGTGGGTGTCTGTCTTCCTTGACTTGGCGGGGATCCATTTGAAAGTCTTAGGGAGAATGCGAAGGGTGATGAAACAGCTCGATGCGACGGAGTTTACCTGTCGGTTCATGGAGAGGGAGGAGTCGAGTATGATGCCGAGGTTTCTGGCGTGATCCGTGGGGGTCGGGGGTGCCGAGGGCGGTGGGCCACCAGGTGTTGTTCCATGCTGCCTGGGTGGTTCCGAGGACTTCTGTCTTCTCCGAGTTGAGCTTTAGGCAGCTGTTGCTCATCCAGGCTGCGACGTCCTGCATTCCTTCCTGGAAGTTGAGTCTGGTGGTGTCCTTAGTGAGGGAGAGGATGAGCTGGGTGTCGTCGGCGTAGGATACTATATGCTGAGGCCGTGCTGTCGGACGATGGCGGCGTGGGGGGCCATGTAGATGTTGAAGAGGGTGGGGCTGAGCAATGATCCTTGGGGGACTCCGCAGTTGATTTCCATGGGTTCGGAGAGGAAGGGTGGGAATCTGATCCTTTGGCTTCTGCCAGTGTGGAAAGATCGGATCCAGTCGAGGGCGGTTCCTTGTATTCCCGCATCGTGTAGTCTGGCGGTGAGTGTGCGGTGGGAGACGGTGTCGAAGGCTGCTGAGAGGTCGAGTAGAATCAGGGCTGCGGTGTGGCCTTGGTCGAGGAGGGTGCGGATGTCGTCTGTGGCGGCGAGTAGGGCGGTCTTGGTGCTGTGGTTGCTGTGGAATCCAGATTGGGAGGGGTCGAGGATGGCGTTGTCTTCGATGAACTTTGTCAGTTCTGCGTGACGGTCTTCTCCACGACTTTCGCCGCGAAGGGGAGGAGCGAGATGGGCCGGCAGTTTTTGAGGTCTGTCGGATCTCTTGTGGGCTTCTTGTTAGGGGCCGGACTTCTGCGTGTTTCCAGTCATCGGGGAAAGTGCCGGTCTCGAAGGTGGTGTTGATGGTGCGTCGTAATTCTGGTGCGATGGCGGCTCTGTGGTAGATGTGTGGTGGGCAGAGGTCGGTAAGGGCCCCTGAATGGATGCCTTTCATGGTCGAGGCGGTCTCTTCGGTCGTGATTGGTGTCCAGGCGACGACGGTGGGCTGGCTGGCGTAGCCAGAGGAAGGGGGGCTACGGAGTCCGGCATCTGGGTGTCGAAATTGTCAGAGGTTTTTGATCTTCATGTGTAAGTAGGATCCGAGCTTGTCGCAGAGGTCCTGGTAGGGTGTGATGTCCGTGGCTTGGCTGCTGGGTTTGGTGAATTCCTGGATGACGCTGAAGAGTTCCTTGGAGTTGGCGAGGATTTTGCTGTGGATGAAGGTCCTTTTGATGGTTCTAATGCTTTGGTGGTATTTCGACATGGCGTCCTTGTAGGTGGTGTAGTTTTCTGGTGTCTTGCTGTTTCTCCAGTTCTTTTCCAGGCATCTGCAGGTGAGTCTAGCTTCTTGGAGGTCGGTGGTGAACCAGGTGGCTTTCTTGGGGCGCTGTCTGTCGGAGATGTGTAGCGGGGCAAGCTTGTCTGCGTAGTTGGAGATCCATGTGTGGAATTCCCTGGCTGCGAGGTTGGTGTCAGTTGCGGCATTGGGGGTGTTGCGGTTGAGGGTGGAGTTGAGCTGCTCCTCGGTGACTCTGCTCCAGTTCCTTCTCGGGGTCGCGGAGCGTGTTTGGGTGGTTTGGGGCTGTTGACGAGGGAGTGTACGCAGTGGTGGTCGGTGCACAGGGATTGCGTGGTGTGGCTGAAGTCGACTGTTTCCTCCTGCGAAGATGGGGTCGAGGGTGTGTCCAGCCTTGTGGGTCGGCGTGGTGACGAGTTGTTTCAGTCCGATGTTGGCGAGGTTGTCCCGGAGGGTGGTGGAGTTGGGGTCGCTGGGGTTGTCGACGTGGAAGTTCAGGTCTCCAATGAGTATGTAGTCCATGGTGGCGATGGCATGCGGTGTGATGAGGTCGGTGATGGTGTCATTATAGAGGGCCCGGGGGGTCTGTAGGCGAGGGTGCCGCGGAGTGTGAACTTGGGGCTGGTCTGGATCTGGAAATGCAGGTGTTCGCGGCGGGGAAAGTGTCGCTGGAGGTGGTGAGGCGGAGGGAATTTTTATGCGCGATGGCGAGGCCTCATCCGGGGTGGTTGGGTGGTCCTTCCTCTGGATCTTGTAACCGTCCGGGATGGCGATGGCAGGGGCGGAGGAGGCGTTGATCCAGGTTTCCGTGAAGAAGGCTACGTCGGGTGAGTGTGTCAAGGAGGTTCCAGATCTCCACGGCGTGCCTGTGCATGGAGCGCACGTTGAGGAGGATGCATCTTAGGGCGTCAGTGGTGATGGCGGCCAGGGTGGTGGTACAGGTCTGGCGGCAGTGGCGGCAGGAGAACTGGCCGTGGGTCGTGTTCGGTGTGGACTGCTGGCAGTTGTTTCTTCTTCCTGGGTTGAGTGCGAGGAGGGCAGCTGAGTCGTATCGGTGGATGGTACGAGATCCAGGGTTCCTGGCGCTGTTCGCGGTCGGGCTTGCCTTAGGCGCGCCTTTGGCGCGACCGCGCAGCGGCCGCCATTAAGTAGGGGAAGGGACAAGCAGCTGGGAGGCGGGAGCGGGGACCGTCAGGGGAGGGGCCCTGCAGCCATGTTCCAGAGCTGTGAGGCCTGGAAGAGGCCCTCCCAACCCTGGCCATTGCAGCTGGCCATGGTTGGACACTCCGGGGAGGAGGTGCCAGTCCATGAGCTTAACAGAGCAGGAGTATGGCTGTGAGGCTCATTGGGAGCCTCTCTCAGGGGTGTAGCTATCAGTAGCACAGCAGGCACAGTGGCACCAGGGCTCATGGATGTTCTGGACCCAAAGCACCTAGATTATGGCTGTTTTTTACTGTCCGGCATCATTTTCTTGCATCAGGGTCCTTGGTTACATATTTATGTCACTGGTTCCTTCTCCCATGCATCGCATAGCCATAATTCAGAGCTGCGAAGGTCAGGAAAGGTATTGCCCTAATTCGAAGACCTTTGCTTGCACAATTTGTCTTTATATTTTGTGCATTTCCATTTTGAGAGATTTTACTCAACTGATGAGGCACGGATATGTTGTTCTATATGGTTATATCACTAGAAGTTCTATTGAGATTTGTTGCTTTTTTGCTCTGTTGTAGAAATGAAAATACTATCCATGACGGTAAAATACTTGCCATACAACCCTAGAGGCCTGGCCTCGCTCCCATGGGCCTTGCAGCCGTAGTCCAGCACTGTGAGGCCCAAGGAAACAGACAAGTTAGTGGGCCTGGCTCGCAGCATAAGCTAATAGCATTTAAAAGTGTGCTTTCCACGTTTTGTTCAAAATTAGGAGAAATCAAATGAGAGGAGATGCATCTCAAATGTGTTAACTGAATCTGCATCATGCTAATTTACAAAATGAAATGCACTCTGGAACCAAGTAAGTGCACACTAATTATTAGTATCAGAACATTTAAAGGCTTCAGAGGACGTTGGTAGGGGTGTTGTAGCCATGGCACATGACATTAAAACCTTTTAGCCTACATATGATTGTATTCTGGTAGTTTCTGGTGTTTTTCAGTGATTAGGGTGATGCCTTTAATAGAAGTCAAGCTATTTTCAACTGTTTTGTTTGTTTTCATATCTTTTGTGCACATACACCATCTTGCACTGGGTATCTGGGAAACCATCTTGGAATTTTAATCCACACCGGCCTCCTTAAGGGCATTCTACATTCTGCAGCACACCTCACTAGGGCATGGAGAAATATGACCACATCATAACACTGTGATGGAACTCCACAGGTCCTCCTTTCCCGGCCCGCACTATCTTCAAGCTCAGCTGCATTATCTGCAAAGCTGCCAGAATGCATTAACAGTCCACAAACTAGCTACCTTTGTCATCACTCCTTGACTTTATGCTAGTCATTGACCCTGTGCAGTGTTTCCCTGCTTTTGGGTAGGTTTGCACTATACGACTGACACCTGACTTCTTGGATGACAAGCTTGTCATCTCCAGTGGCTCTCCACAGACCCGCAGCAAGGACCCCTTCAGACGGACAAAGATGATGATGTGCTAAAAAGAGATAAAACAAGGCCTTTACCATCTATGCCCCAAGGATCTGGAATGTTATTCCCATATCCATTCAGACTGCCCAAAGTCGGCTCCTATTTAGGAAACAGCGAATACTCAACTTAAAAAAAAAAAAACGTAATCATGACGCAGTCACGATCCACAAACAGTCTACTCCTCCTACCACATGTTTACTGTGCCTTTGACCGTGTACAGTACTTAGCAGCGTGTATGCTTGGCTTGTGCTATACAAGTGCTGCATACACACATACGTATCGAAGGTACTAATCTGGAAACAAATTGTTAACATTTGATTGAAATATATTTTAGAGAGACTTAGGCCAAATCTTTCCAATCAATGTGACTAATATAATGTATTTCCAGTTAATTGAAATTAAAAATACATGCACTTATTTTAATAGTGTTAATATTTATGTTTTTGTTTTACTGGTATCCGCACCATGGAAGCTGCTTCTTGCAAAGTCACTCAACAATAGCCAATTGACGGCACTTCCTATGATGTCATTTTCTGTGATTTTAAGTTGTATGCAAATTAGGGGGGCCCCACACATTCCCTTTCTGCCCGGAGCTCTGAAAGTCGAGTACAAAGAAATGCCTTCAGTTTGACCTCCCCACCTTTCATACGGTTTTCAGATTGCTCTCTTCAATGGCTGCTCCGTCTGTCAGTTTGTCCAATAAAATTGTTCATTCTTAAAAGGGTGACATCTTTTTTTAGTAGAATGGTCTTCGCACTAATCGAACGTATGGGGCGGTATAGGGTATATTTTAGTACTTTGATTGCCTTTAACAACAAACTAAACATTGCAGTAAAAAAAACAAAAAAACATTTCTCCTGATTATGTATGCCTGCTAGGAAAAATCTTAATAGTAGCAAACAAAAACCCTCTTTATGATGGATTTGAAAGGTCGCGACCCATAGCATCTCAAATTTTAAAGGTGGGCGGATCCCTGCGAGTAAAGCTCCATAAACAAATGCCTCTTTCCGCCCTGCTCCCACAAAGCGGCCCTCCCCGCTCTTATGGGCGATTACACTGGCAGCAGCAAAACCCAGGACAATGGAGAAATCCTGAGCCTGGGAAAAGCAGTTTATTTTAACGTGCATACAAACAGACAGCTTCCTCGCCGGCTGCCAAAGGGACATCCGATAACATCCCAAGGCGTGGTCACGTCAGAACTAATGGACTGCTGAACAGAGAACAGGCATTACAGAACTAATCAGGAGACCACAAATAGAGCCGTAAACACAGTGATGAAAAATGCCTAGTGCTTGAAGTAAAACTTCTTTTATGAACCTGCAGTACAGCACGCAGACACGTCACTGAATTAGTCTGGAGGGAGACAGACAGACATAGAGGACGTGTCCCACAAACTAACTCGCTCTCTCGTAAAGATCTTTCTGGTACATACTCGATCCACCACACCTGCTGAATGGCGCCTTGGGATTGTCATCAGGTGAGGAATCAGCAGATACATTTATTTGTTTGATGAATCTATGCACATTCCCCCTACAAATTCCATAGATTATTTTAGGCACTGCTACAGCCAAAACAGCTAAATGGAATTACACCAATTTTGGCAGAAAAAAATATCGTTACCATGAAAGTGTGCTGTTTTGTTATTTGCTGTAAATCTGTTCAGTAGTTTATTTTAATTTTTTTTAATTTCAAATAATTTTAATTGGCATAATAGGGTATACAACACAAAAAGGAGAAGTAACAAGAAGAAAAATACAGGTAGTCATTATACATTTTAAACTCAGTAGGAGTGTAAATAGGAATAACCATTAACATATATATTGACAAATAAAGCGAGTGTAGACATAGTTAATAGTATGTTCCTCTGTTCTATCATTGGTGGAAAGGATGTCACGAAGGTTTAACAAATACATAAGTACAGCTTCTAGTATCGATTGTCTACTGAATACTCATTGCATGTTGACATAAACCTGTTATACCTGAAATATAAAACTTCCAAGGTGAGTGATAAAACCCTGTATTTTAAAACGAAAATGAAGGGATTAATTCCCAAGGGTCGCTACAATGGTCATAGGATGCGTATATAAAGGGATTGAGTTAAAAAGCAATTAAGGTTCAAACTGTATAGATATCTGGATGCCTGGGTTAGCAGGACTCTGGCAGGAGTACCCCAGAAACTCAACTTCAAATAATTAAGCAATCTGATTGGCCAAGTGGTTCCCCCCCCCTGTTGGCTACCTCACTCCAGCAGGAGCGAGAAACTGCTGATCGTCCGTTGGGAGCTCACGCTCTGATTGATTTGCCGCAACATGAAGAGAAATGTTGCGGAGGCCATTACAAGACACAGGACTACGTGCAGTGGTGGCTGTCCCCAGGGCGGTTGGGTGCAGGGCCACTTGCAGGGCCCTGCAGCCAATCCCGCGCCGTGCACGGTCAAAAGCTGTATGCTGGGGTGGACTGGCATAGTTACGTATGGTAATAAAATACTTCTTTATGTTAAAAAAACCCTAGAAACTCACTGGAAAAAAACAAATGCTGAAGTGACGTTATAGTTAGGAGAAAAGAAGACAGTTTAAACGTAACATTTAAACCAAAAAAAATACACACTGAAATTCACCAGTTATAGTAAGTGAAGTAACTATATCTCGTACCTGCACCATGCACTGCTTGTGACCCCACATATTACATCACTTTTGACATGTTCTATGACATAATTGGTAACATCACTGATGACATCTGAAATTACATCATTGATGACAACATTGTACATGGGGAGGGCACGCGTTATAGTTACTTCAGTTAAGTATAACTGGTAAATTTAAGGCTTTGTAAAGTTTAAAATGTTACCTTTTTACTTACATTTTTACCTGTAATGCCACTTTAGTCTAGGTTTTAATAGTTAGATACATATATATTCACTGAAAAAAACAAAGGTTACAGGGAAGTTCTAGTTAGGCTCAGATTTCACTCATACACAACCACTGAAATTCAGCAGTTATAGTTACCCGAGCTAACTATAACTTATGACCCCTGCAATGAACTGAGTATGACCTCACATATTACATCACTCATGACATGGTCAGTGACATCACTGATGACATCATCCAGTGAGTGCAAGAATTTCGTAAACATTTCTTAGACTTAAAGATATATAATAAGCTACTGCATTAGTTAAATTACTATTCTTTCTGTACTACTATTAAGTGATACTATTTCCAACATATGTAACGTGAGTGGTTGTGTGACTGTGTATCCGTGTGTGAGCGGCTGTGTGAGTAACTGTGTGGGTGAGTGAGTGGCTGTATTGGTGAGTGAGTGTGTCAGTGGCTGTATAGGTGAGTGTGTGGCGGTGTGAGTGGCTGTATGGGTGGGTGAGTGAGTAGGTGTCTGAATGGCTATATGAGTGAGTGACGGTGTGTGAATGGCAGTATTGGTGAGTGAGCGGATGTGGGAGTGCTTTATGGATGTGTGAATGGGTATGTAAGTGGTTGTGTGGGTACATAACGTCCCTGTAACTTGTTTTTTTCAGTGAAATTCTAAAGTTTAAAAAAAATCTATTTCCTAACTATAACGTCCCTGTAACTTGTTTTTTTTCAGTTAATGTCCAAGATTTTTTAAATGTTATTTGCTAACTATAACATCTCTGTAACCTTTGTTTTTGTAAGTGAATTTCTAAGGTTTTTTTAAATTTTATTTCCCAACTGTAACTAACCTTTGAAAGCGAGTGTGTGAGTGAGTGCATGAGTGTCTCAGTGGGTGTGAGTGAGTGTCTCACTGAGTGTGTGAGTGGGTGTGTCAGCGGGTTTGCGAGTGCCTCCATGAGTGTGTAAGTCAGTCTGCAAGTGAGTGGGTGCGTCTTTGAGTGTGTGTAGGAGTGTCTCAGTAGGTCTGTGAGCGGGTGTATGAGTGTCTGAGTGGGTATTTGAGTGTGTGTGTGTGTGTGTGTGTGTCTCTGAGTGGGTCTGTGAAAGGATGTGTGTCTGAGTGAGTACATGAGTCTGAGTGGGTCTGTGTAAGTACGCGAGTCGCTGAGTGGGTCTGTGAGTCTGAATGGGTCTGTCAGTGGATACGCAAGTGTCTGAGTGGGTCTGTGAGTGAGTACGAGTCTCTGAGTGGGTCTGTGAGTGGGTGTAGGAGTCTGAGTGGGTCTGTGAGTGAGTACGAGTCTCTGAGTGGGTCTGTGAGTGGGTGTAGGAGTCTGAGTGGGTCTGTGAGTGCATGAGTGTCTCAGTGGGTATGTGAGGGAGTACAAGTCTCTGAATGGTTCTGTGAGTGCCCTCTGTTTTGCTCTTCTGCTCTGTTTTGCCTTTTCTGCCCTGTTTTGCATTTCCAGCTCGTTTTTCTGCCCTGTGTTTTGCCTTTCCTGCTAATTTTCTGCTCGTTTTTATGCCCTCAGTTTTGCTTTTCAGGCTCGTTTTTCTGGCCTCTGTGTTGCCTTTCCTACTTCTTTTTCTGCTCTCCATTTTGCCTTTTCTGGTTGTTTTTCTGCCCGGCCATAATTCAATGGGGAAGGTCCCTGGGCTCAAATTAGCCTTAGGCGGGGGGCACCCCCCCTTTTTTTTGTTAAATATGCCCTTGGGACCTTGCCCACCCAGGGGCTTTAGTGTAAACAAGTAAACCACGCTTTCCCCCCTCGAATTTTGCAGCGAATTCACAGATCCACCCGCAATTTCAGAGCAAAATTGTAAAATAAATGAATATTTTTAACCCCCAGCGGTGTCCCACGCCATCACACCTAGGGGTATTCCTACCCTGCCCCCTTTTCTTTATTCTTAACATTTTTTGCGGGACTCGGCTGAAGCAGAGTCCCAAGATTAACCAAAACTTGCTGGTTGAAGTGGTGGCAGCCAATCAGATTTCAGCACGTGAACTGTTGTATCTGCAGCCCTAGATATACAAATTTGTTTTTGTTTAATATCTCTAAAACTACTGAATGGATTTGTACGCTTTCTGGACCAAGAGCTAGCGTTTTACCAAATATGGTGTAATTTCGTAAAGCAGTTCGGGCTGCAGTCTTCAAAATCTCTGTGGGAATCAATATTTGGAAAACGTGTTTTGGGGAACCCCCTCCCCTTTTTTTCAGTCCCGCTTGACGGATCACCCTGAAACTTTTCAGACAGCAGCCAAAGTAAGGGTCAATTTGTTAGGGAAAAGTTTGTGAAGATTCATCAACCGCGGTCAAGATATAGGCAACTTAAAAAAACGCTTTCCCTATGGAAACTAGGTCCTAACTATAACCACCTACAGGCGTCCCAATGGGAATTAACATTATACATGCACCCTTATATTGTGACCCTATTTCTCAGTCCCCAATGCACGGATCACCCTTAAACTTTCCATGACACACAAAACCTACACTGACACTTTTTGTTGGAAAATTTCATGAAGAATGGTTAAACGACACCAAAATTATAGGCAAGTTAAAAAAATGCATATATATATATATATATATATATATATATATATATATATATATATGAACAAGGAGCAAACAAGAACGAATTTTTCAGGAGTCAAGACAACACATTACTTACTTATGAGGAAACTTCAGGCTAATGACAACATAATAATACGCCAATCAGACAAGGGAGGCAACGTGGTATTGTGGCCCAGAGACATGTACATGGAAGAAGCAATGAGCCAACTTAATGACAGGGACTGTTACAAACGAAGCACGATGGAGACTGTGAAAATTACATGGAACACCTTTCACTCTAATTTATTGGCATGGAAAAGCCGGGACTATTGACAACTGATGAATTTAAGTTTTTAAAAAGGATTACCCTGTGATGCCAGCTTTGTATTTTATCCCTAAAATTCACAAAAACAACTGTAAACCACCGGGCAGGCCCATAATATCGGCCTGTGGGAGCCTAATGGAGAATGCCAGCAAATATGTAGATTTTTTCTTACAGGACCATGTGAGAGGTCTCCCTTCTTTTATCCTTGATACTAGTGATTTGTTGAGAAAGTTGAATGACATTGTTTGGAATTCAGATTATCTGCTTATTTCATTAGATGTATCATCCCTATATACAAGTATCCATCATAGGGATGGTCTAAAGGCAGTGGAACATTTTTTAAATACCAGACAGATTTGTTTTTATAAACACAACAAAATGTTACTGGCCATGATTTCGATGTGTCTAGAGAATATTTTTTTCTCTTTTAACAACCAAATATTTCAGCAAGTCCGAGGTGTGGCAATGGGGGCCTGTTTTCCCCCCAGTTATGCCTGTTTGCATATGGGTCTGTGGGAGGAACAGGTCCTCTTGCCATCCTTTAGTGAAACAATGGCATACAATGTGATTAGGCTGTACAGATACATTGATGATCTGTTAATAATTTGGAGGGGCAATGAGAGTGATGCCCTGCTCTTTATTGAGCAGATCAATGACAATAACCTTAATCTCAAATTCACTGGGCAGATTAGCAACTCATCTATTTTCTTTCTTGATGTTGAAATATTGATACAGAACAACCAGTTACACACTAGGTTATATAGAAAACCGACTGCGGGTAATACCCTTTTACATGCTGACAGCCACCACCCGGTTCATTTGATCCGCAGCATCCCCTATGGGGAGATGCTGCGGATAAGAAGAATCTGCAGCTCTGACTCTGACTGCCAAACAGCGCAATATGAATGTCGGGAAAGATTCCTAAGGAGAGGCTACAAACTTGAGGTAGTCAATAGAGCCTTGATAAATGCCAATAAATATGGCAGAGATCAGGTGTTATCAGGCAGAAACCTTCCAGATGTAGATCTGCAACAGGAGCCCACACAACCGGCTAGACTAATTTTAACTTACAGTAGCCAACACAAGATTATTCACAGGATTGTGAATACAAATTGGGCTCTAGTGAAAAATGACCCTATCTTAGGTGCTAAATTGACTAGTTCCCTGCACATTACATTCAGGAAGGCCCGCTCTATGAGCAACTCGCTAGTAAGATGTAGTCCGGAATTGAGAACTAACACTACCTGGCTCAACTCTAGCAAAGGTTTCCTTAAATGCGCTGTATGTAAGGCCTGCAGACATGGCATTAATAAGACAATACACTACACCTTTTAGTCGCAAACCTGTCCTGATCAAAAAGAAGCTGACATGCAAGACTGATTTTGCCATCTATGTGCTGGAGTGTCCTTGTGGCCTACGCTATGTGGGAAGTACTAGACTGCAGGTCCATAAGAGGATACTCCAGCACATAAGGGCAATCAACAATGTTGACTTATCCTATCCAGTGGCACGGCACTTCGAAGTAGCTCATGCTAAAAACTCACAGGAGCTAAAGTACTTTGTGGTGGATTCGGTTCCCCCACTGAGAAGAGGAGGTGACCGAGAAAGTCTCTTAAGAAAACTTGAGACCAAGTACATTCTGGAAATGTATTGTAAGACGCCACATGGTCTGAATAGCAGTGAGGATTTTTTCACGCATTTATAGTAATCTATTGTGTAGTTACTCAATATTGTCTCATAACTTGCCGCTGCCTCTGTAATAGTTTTTAACCATTTTTAAATTTTTATGCACAATTTGCACATGTGAATTTTATGGTTTGCATAGGTGACACTTTTTCATGCACATATTCTTTTTGCAGGCATAGAATGTGGTCTCAATGCCCACTGGGGCTATATAAATTTCACATTTAAATTCCATACGGAATGAAGTAAGTGATGCAAGCAAGTCAGTCCATTTAATATTGAACTATGCAATTTTGGATATGTGAAAGTTTACATTTGCTAACACTTATATTTGCATTTTATTCATTTAGTTGAGCTGCAAGATGTTTTTAAATTCTGGCATCTTTTTTAAATTCTTGCATCTTTGTTATGAGCTTTTTTGTACTTTTTAATATGTATCTATTTATTTACATATTTGTCATTGCTCATTTTGCACATCAGTAATTTTGCTACAATTTTGTAGCTTCGAGAAATGTGAAGAATGTATATTTCAACCTTTCTATGTCTATGCTTAATCTAACCAATTTGTATGCACTGTCACTTTATATGGTTGTGTCTGCTCCCCTAACGTGTCATGTGATCAAGGCCCCACGAGGGCTGAAACGCGTTATGGCGGCGGTGCAGGGGATCTAATAAACACATTGCACCGATATTTTGGGTTCGCTTCGTCTTTTGCTCACAAGGCACGGATATGAGACGATTTGCATATATATACATATATATACATATATATTTATCCACACGCACAGCAGCTTCCGCGGCGTAAGTAGGAGAGCACTCACAGGTCCTTGTTGCAAGTTGTTTATTCGGTGCACAGACCCCCCCCCCGCACTGACAGACGCGTTTCGGCAATCTGCCTTCTTCGATGTCAGTGGGCCCAAGTGTATGACACATATTTAAAGTGAGAAACGTGATTCGATAAGTTAAAATAGAAAACATCAAAACAGAAGAAGGCCTCGTGAAATTACTGCATGATGCAGAATACATGGCGGCCATCTTAAGACTTGTTCCAAAGTCAGTACAATCAATGTAAATTCATCAGTACTTAAAAGTTATATATCATTATATACAACTATATACAAGTGGTCAAAGATTAGATCTGTATATACATCTATATGCACATTTCATGATGGATTGATCTAAAAATATATACTCTTAGGAAAATTCCTAGATGTTACTCCCATCAACTGGGTCAGTCTTTAAAGCATAGCGGATTGTGGCAAGAATACCTATATCCTGCCTAGATGATGATTCATCTTACCGCTTGATAGCTATAAAAAATATTGACATACTGACTTTAATATAGCCCAATTGGGCAAAAAAAAACCACTCAAAGTACTGTGAGCCATACAAAATAGCGCCCTGAATGGGCAAATCACCAAAGACTAAAGCAAAGCCATGAACGTGAAAAAATCTTAAAAGCAATTCATTTGGACATTTCAAGAGAAAGGGAACTAACAATAAATCATATCATTTCTTTACATAGAGTCAGTATATTACAGGGAAAGGATAAACGGTCCAGACACAAGTGGGGAGTACAGAAAAAATAGATCGAATCATTACATCTCCAATTAATCAAGGTGAGACCACAGTTCCTCATCGATGTTGAGGCCTAAGGGAACCCTGGTTTGGAGGTCTATTATATGTTTAGATTCTAGGGCCCTCAATGCCCTTGTTCTGTCTCCACCTCTTTCACTCTTAACCACCTGATCAATACAAAAGAATTTCAGCAATTTAGGATCACTTTTATGCATTAATTCAAAATGGCGAGCCATCGAATATGTCTGATCTGTTTTAGTGATGGCTCGCATGTGTTCCAGAATCCGTTTCTTTGCTGGATGGATGGTACTGCCCACATACCTTTTCGGACAGGGGCATTCTAATACATAAACAGTGTATTCGGAGTTGCAGTTAAGCAGGCGATTGATCTTTCTAACCTTTTTACTACTTATGCCACTTTCCAAGGTTTCATATTCCAATACTTTATGGCTTTGTTTACATGCCTTACAATTGAGGCATGGAAAGAAACCTCTCAGCGTGTTTGCTGGTAGTATCGATGGCTGGAAGTGACTGTGTACTAGTTGATCGACTATTGATTTGCAACGCCTGTATGTAATCAACAGATATTCTGGAATTACTTTTTTTTAAATTGAATCTGTTCTAAGTATATGCCAGGTTTTTTTTAAAATTTGCACTACTTTAGGAGATTTAACATTGTAGCGTGTGATCATTCTCACTGGGGTAACAGTGGATGAGTTGACAGATTTGTTCACTTTAGGTATTAGCAGTTGCAGTCTCTCTACCTTCTCTGCTTTTTGAGATGCCAGCTGTAGTACCCCAGAGGAGTACCCCCTATATTTAAATCTTTGGAGAGCCTCATCTCTGGCCTTTTCATATTCTCCAGAGGCTGTGCAGTTTCGTTTTAGACGGAGAATTTCTCCGTACGGGATGTTACTAATCATGCTCTTAGGGTGAGAACTGTTGGCATGGAGCAGAGCATTACCAACCGTAGGTTTTCTATATAGGCGAGTTGCAATCTTAGCATTGTCTATATAGACTTCCCCATCAAGATAACAGACACTGTTAATGCTAATTTGGCCACTAAACTGTAAATTGAAGTTATTATTGTTCAGGGAAGCAACATTCTTCAGCCCCCACCCCTTTTTCTCAGTCCCGCTTGACGGATCACCCTGAAACTTTCCAGACAGCAGCCAAAGTAAGGGTCAATTTTTTAGGGAAAATTGTGAAGATTCATCAACTGCGGTCAAGATATAGGCAACTTAAAAAACTCTTTCCCTATGGAAACTAGGTCCTAACTATAACCACGGAGTCAGTGCCTGTCTGTTCGTTGCTGCCAGGATTGGTACCAATATATATATATATACACAAAGTCCTTGTTTATTTTAATAAATTCATTTCCAAGATGAAAGCAACAGTTGCTTTTATCTTGGATAAAAATGTATTAAAATAAACAAGGACTTTGTTTCATAACCTTCCGTGAGTGCGACCTTAATTCTTTTTTGAGAGGGCGAATGGAGATATATATATATATTTTGATAAATTCATTTCCAAGATGAAAGCAACTGTTGCTTTCATCTTGGAAATGAATTTATTAAAATAAACAAGGACTTTGTTTCATAACCTTCCGTGAGTGCGACCTTAATTCTTTTTTGAGAGGACGGATGAAGATATATATATATATATATCTCTCACAACACTTCATCCCAGGTAAGGAAGACACAGCACTCCAGGGTGGAAGAAATTCAATTTAATTCAACAAGTCACACCGGACAGGACGCGTTTCGGCTGTAGCAAACAGCCTTTGTCACCTAATGAGCGCCATGATGAAAAACCCTTTATATAGTACAATTGTGCATAGACAAACTGTTGTTATTTTTTGTTAATTTTTCAGCTCTCACTTCTCGAAGTCATACGAGGTAAAATATAAAACAATATTATTGTCCCAGCAGGCTTGAACTTCTAACTTACATTCGAAAATCAAGGAAGTAAAAACACCTTCACTCAATTGTTTCATCTAGCTCAAATAGCAAGTTCGAACCCTGGGTTTGAATTAATAACCCCGTATTATCTTTCACATTTTAAGTGCACTAATGTCTAAGCAACATAACTGAAGGGTTTTACTACTACCCAGCACTAGCCCGAGTTTAATATAAACGTGTATAACAGCGCATGCTCAGAAGGCGCAATTAATATAGCATCTTGCTAATTTACATTAGTTATTTGAGATTCGCATGGCTCATGCTGTTGGATTCATTAGAAAAAAAATCATTTAGTGCACATTATTAAAAGAATGCTCGAGAGCTAAGACCAAATTCTGAAGTAATACATAGTTGTTCCAGAAACATTAATAAAGTTTTATTGTTACAAAACGGGCCAAGTCGATCAGTTTTTGCAACCATTCCGCAAAGAGTGGATATATATATATATATATATATATATATCAAACAGCAATAGAAGGCAGCACTTCTGGATGTAATCAGTTCAAATTCATGATATTCTAAGCAACAACAAAACAAATGATGTGTTTGACTGAAGTTTTGCTTGGTCAAAACAAGCCATTTCTTTGTTGTTGTTCAGAATTCAGTGAATTGGAACTGATTACATCCTGGAGTGCCTGCCGCCTTCTATTGCACTGACAAGCTCTAATAATAGCTAAACACGTGTCAGGGGTTGCTTTTATTCATTTCAGGTTGGCTTAGATTATATTTTACCAATCCAAAGCTGTAATACGGTGTCTGGAATGGTAAAAGGCTTTTATCATTTTTCAGCTCACGTGGATGGCACTAGCTATGCTTAAAGGCTTTCCTGGATAAAACGCAAAAGGCTTTCTCACTTTTCTAGCACAGCGAGGAAAGCACTGTCCAATTCCTATGCTAGAAATAGACATTTGAGGTGAGCAGTTTTAGAGTGTTGTAGAGTGCTCCATATGAAGAAGCTGCTTGTGGCCTAACGCTTGAGAACTACTCAGGGTTCCCTGCTTCCTCTTTTTTTTTTTAACATAGTTTATGCAGCACTACAGCAATAGAAGGCAGCACCTCCGGGATGTAATCAGCTCCAATTCATTTTATTCTCAGCAACAAACAAATGGTTAGTTTCGACTGGAGTCGGTCGAAATGCACCATTTGTTTGTTGTTGCAGTGAATAAAATGAATTAGAACTGATTAGATCCTGGAGTGCTGCCTTCTATTGCTGTGATGAAATTAGGGGTGTGGATCACCTAAGAGGCTTGGCACCACTAACTGTGCTTCGTGGTATGGAGGAAAAGCATTGTGGATATATTCACAGGAAAAATCAGTTTTATGAAGTTGTGGTTAACTTTGGTTATAACACCTTAACATATGCTTAAAACTTCAGCACAGTTATGGCTACAACTTAAAACGGAAAAACTCCTGAAATTCATCAGGAATGGTTAGCCTTGCAATTCATAACTCGAGCTTCAGTCATGAAAGCCACATCCTACACATCAAATGCAATTTGAACGGCTCTTGAGAACATACATGAAGGTTTCATGACCAAAGCTAACCATATCATATTAAGTTTTTTTCAGATGAAAAGGTAAAAGTGTTACACTGGTGGTTGTTTGGCTACATGTGGTGTGAGTGTGTAATAAATATGGTGGTGGGCACAACCTTGGTAGCAATACACTTCCCAGGTGTACAAAACGTTGACACCTGGGAAACTAAGCAGGCAAGCAAACACTTCTCATGAGTGAGAGCTGGAATAGGAAGTGCTGGATGGTATTTTCAGGAAATGGGGCACACCTAGCATAGACCTCTTTGCAAGTCCAGAAAATGTAAAATGCCAAAAATGCGTCCACCCGTACCCCTGTCCAGGGGGAATGCCCTGTCAATAGACTGGTCAGGGGCATTTGATGACACCCTTCCACAGAGTCTCCTGATCCCAAGGTGCTAGAAAAATTCTGACAATCAAACATGTTACTCATCCTCATCACCCCGCAGTGGGCCTAGGCAGACATGGCACTCAGAATTAGTGGAGATCTCACTGAGTGAGAACATACCCCTGAAAAGCACACACGATCTGCCAACAATGCAGGGGGGTCTAATATGTCACCCACAACCAGTCACACTCAACGTAGTAGCCTGGCGCTTGAAAACCTAGAATTCAGGTATCTCCAGCTACCTTCAAGAACGATGTAAATCCTAAGAGGCAAGAAGACCAGGTCCAAGAAGGTTCTGCACTGTGAAATGGAACAGATACATGCACTGGTGCAAGAATCACAGCATGTTACAAACCAGAATGGAGGACAACACTGTACTAAGGTACCTTATCCACCTAATAGACAATGGATTAACCTACACTTTACTGAAGATTCACCTGGCCGCAATCGTGAATTTCACCTGAGGATTCACAGGGATGTTTCTTCACCGTACCAGTGGTAAAGAGATTCCTAGAGGGGCCAAAGACAGTAAGTTTCACCATGAGTGGCACAAACACCAATGTCAAACTTGAACACAATACACACACAACAGAACCCTTTGAGCCCATGTAGAAGGTGGATCTTAAGAATCTAATTCTAGAGACAGCCTTCCTATTAGCCATCGCGTTGATGCACAGAGGAACAAGTTGCTTACCTTCAGTAACGATATATCTGTAAGAAACATTAGTTAGTTATAGATTCCTTACCTTAGAATTACCCCCAGGCGTCAGACTGGATCCGGAAAGTTTTTTCGTCAGCAGTACCTCTGCGCGTCGGAAGGTGGCGTCGGTCGGCTCCGCGTCCGTCGTTGGCGTCGTGGTCGCTGAGAGGACGTTGCGGCAGCTACTTAGACGCCGACCTCACGCGCTGACGTCAGTTCTGTATACGACTTTACGCGCCAGAAACGCAGAGCCATGCAAGACACTGACCACTGGTGCACAAAACTAGGGCCCTGAAAGGATAAGCTTAACCCTAGAAATCAGTTCGCAGAACGGGGAGGATGGGTGGGGCGGTAAGGAATCTATAACTAACTAATGTTTCTCACAGATATATCGTTAGCGAAGGGAAGTAACTAGTTCATCTGAAAGAAACAGTTAGTTATAGATTCCTTACCTTAGAATAGATACCCCAGCAATACCAACCCCGGAAGTGGGTCTGCGAACCAAGATCACACCAGAAAGTCCTGGAGAACAGAACGGCCAAAGAAGCCGTCTCTCCGGCCTTGATTGTCAAGGCAGTAGTGTTTGGTAAAGGTGTGCAACGAAGCCGACGTAGCTGCCTGACAAATTTCATTCAGAGTAACTCCACGTCCCACAGCAGTAGTTGCTGCCGTCGCCCTGGTGGAATGGGCGGCGCAGCCCTACTGGAGGCTCCTTCATTGCCAGAGAATAACAGGCTTTGATACACAAAACGACCCATCAGGAGATAGTCTGCTTGTGTACAGCCCGACCTTTCTTGGCGCCCACGTAGCCAACAAAGAGCTGGTCATCCACCCGGAACTGTTTGGTTCGATCCAGATAAAAGGAAAGCGCACGTTTTGGGTCCAGACGGTGGAGCCTCTCTTCCTCTTTCGAAGGATGCAGAGGCGGGAAGAAGGTGGGCAAAGTGATGGTCTGCCCGATGTGAAAGGCAGTGACAACCTTGGGCAGGAAGGATGGACGAGTCCTGAGAACTACCTTGTCTGGATGGACAGACAGGAAAGGAGGCTTGGATGAAAGGGCCTGGAGCTCACTCACTCTTCTGGCAGACGTGATGGCTACCAGGAATGCAGTTTAAGCGTCAGAAGCCTCAAAGGACAGTTGTGTAACGGCTCAAAGGGAGCGCACATTAAATATGTTAAAACTAGATTCAAGTCCCACTGAGGCATAACGAAGGGAATAGGAGGAAAGAGATGAGTTATGCCTTTCAAGAAACGATTAACAACCGGGGACTTGAAAAGTGAAGGCTGATCTGGAAGCCGAAGGAAGGCAGAGATGGCCAAGATATAGCCCTTGACAGTGCCCAGAGCAGAGCCCTGCTGGGCCAAAGAAAGGAGAAACAAGAGAATCTCAGAAAGAGGGGCAGAGAGGGGATCCACAGCCTTTGCTGTGCACAATGCCACAAATTTGTTCCACCGGCATACGTATACCGTCTTAGTGGAGGGACGCCTGGCTGCCAAGATTACGTCACAAACTTCGGGAGGCCAGTCAAAAGACGTCAGCTGCCGCCGCTCAATCTCCACGCAAGGAGGTGGAGGCTGGACAGGTTCGGGTGGAGGACCGTCCCTGTTGCTGCGACAGAAGACCCTCCCGAAGAGGCAGACGGGTCGGAGGATCGATGGCCATGTTGAGCAGCTCGGGATAC
This sequence comes from Calotriton arnoldi, assembly GCA_963921515.1. Classification (NCBI taxonomy): domain Eukaryota; kingdom Metazoa; phylum Chordata; class Amphibia; order Caudata; family Salamandridae; genus Calotriton; species Calotriton arnoldi. The sequence continues at coordinate 789,168 of CAWUFW010006840.1, read as the reverse complement.
CAGACTCTTTGTGCCCAGTCCGGAGCCATAAGAATGACTTGGGCCCGGTCGCGCCCGATCTTCTTCAGTACTCTGGGCAGAAGTGGTATAGGCGGAAAGGCGTACAACAGACCGCAACTCCACTCGCGACGAACAGCGTCGCCTAGCGAGTGCCGCCTTGGAAATTCCAACGCGCAGAATTGCTGACATTGCGCGTTCTCTTCGGTGGCGAATAGATCTAACCAAGGCTCTCCCCACTGTCGAAAGAGACCTTGCACCACCTCAGAGTGAAGACGCCATTCGTGATCCATCATGCACCTGCGGCTGAGTTCGTGCGCCCTGGCGTTCAGGGAACCCGCCAGGTGTTGAACCACCAGGGATATGCCCTGATGTTCCAGCCATGTCCAGAGGCGGAGGGCCTCTTGACATAGGGTCCACGACCCCACCCCGCCCTGCTTGTTGCAGTACCACATGGCGGTGGTGTTGTCCATGAACACCTGCACTACTCTTCCCCGGACAGAGGGAAGGAATGCCTTGAGTGCAAGACGAATCGCCCAGAGCTCCAGAAGGTTGATGTGGAGCCCGGACTCCGCCGGAGACCAGAGGCCTCTGATCTCCGCCTCTCCCATGTGACCGCCCCATCCCAGAAGGGATGCGTCCGTCACCACCGTGTGCTCTGGCTGGGGAAGGGAGAGGGATCTGCCGTTGACCCAAACCTGGTTCGTGAGCCACCACTGCAACTGTCGAGCAGTGCCCTCCGAGATCTGGACGCTATCGGACAGATTCCCCTGATGCTGCGCCCACTGGAACTTCAGGTCCCACTGCAGAGCCCGCATATGCCACCTGGCATGATCGACTAGCAGGATGCAGGAGGCCATGAGGCCCAGCAGCCTCAGGATCATCCGGACCGAAACCCGGCATAGAGGCTGAAAGATCGGAATCATAGCCCGAATATCCCGGACTCGCTGTTCAGGAGGATAAACCGGAAACCGCGTCCTGTCCAGAACCGCTCCGATGAAGAGGAGCTTCTGAGAGGGAATCAGGTGCGACTTCGGCACTTTGATGGAGAACCCCAGCGAATGCAGGAGGTCGGCCGTAGTCTGGAGGTGGGAGACGACTGCCTGGGATGAGTCAGCCTTCAACAGCCAGTCGTCGAGATAGGGGAAAACTGGAATCCCTGATCAGCGCAGATGAGCTGCGACCACCGCCATCACTTTGGTGAACACCTGAGGGGCGCTGGTAAGGCCAAAGGGGAGCACGGTAAACTGAAAATGCTCGTGGCCTACCGTGAACCGCAGGTAACGCCGGTGGGCTGGCAGGACGGGGATGTGAAAGTAAGCATCCTGCAAGTTCAATGCTACCATCCAGTCTCCAGGGTCGAGGGCAGAGAAGACCTGAGCGAGTGTCAACATTTTGAACTTCTTCCAGAGGAAGCGGTTGACGTCCCTGAGATCCAAGATAGGACGCAGGCCCTTGTCCTTCTTGGGTACCAGAAAGCAGTGGGAATAGTAATCACAACCTACTTCTGGGACAGGAACACGCTCAATGGCTCCCTTGGCCAAGAGTGCCAAAACTTCCTGTTGGAGAAGTGCCAGGTGATCCTCCGACATGCGGTGGTGTAGAGGTGGCATGGCTGGAGGGGTAGCCTCGAAGGGGAGGGAGTAGCCCCTTCGGACTATTTGCAAAACCCACCTGTCCGACGTGATGGTGCGCCAGTGGGGGAGGTGATGGCGTATCCTGCCGCCCACTGGCGTTTGATGGGCCTGAAAAGTCGGACTAGGAAGGTTTGGAGGCTGCTGCAGAGGGGGGTTGGTGGACTGGCCCGCCCGCTGGCCCCCTGAACCACGGCATTGGTTCCCACGTCCCCGGCCGCGCGAAGGTTGGGTAACTTGCTGCGGCCTGTGGCTCTGGGTGGGACGTAGCGGGGCACCCCTTCCGTACCCACGAAGGGGGCGAAAAGCAGACTGCGCTGGGTGGCTTGAGAGGCCCAAGGACTTGGCCGTAGCCCGTGAGTCCTTGAAACGCTCTCGAGCTTTGTCCGCTTCGTCGCCAAAAAGGCGACGGCCATCAAAAGGCATGTCCATCAAGGTGTTCTGGACATCCCTCGAAAAGCCAATCTCATCCAGGCGTAGCAACGAAGGGCTACCGACGTTGAAATTGTCCTGCCCAGAGTCTCGGCGGTATCCAGCCCACAACGGATGGTAAACTTCGCCGCAACCCTCCCGGCGGCAATAGCCTGGGAGAGCACTGTCCGGGCCTCCTCCGGACACTGAGGCAGCACTTGCGCAACCGAGTCCCACACAGAGTGGGAATAACGGCCCAAGAGACATGCAGTGTTTACCGACCACAGTCCTAAGCTGGCGGAAGAGAAAATCTTCTTCCCAAGATGGTCCAGCTTCTTGGATTCCCTTTCCGGGGGAGTGGTAGGGAATGCGCTCTTGGAAGTGGAGACTTGGACCACCAAGCTCTCCGGGGTGGGGTGTTGGGAGAGGAAAGTGGGGTCGCCCGGAGCCGGGCGGTGGCATCGGGCAATCATCCTATCCACGGGAGCCCCTGTGTTGGGCCTGGACCACGTGCCCAAAAGGATGTCGGTAAGGGCCTCATTAAACGGCAGCAGGGGCTCCGAAGAGCTTGCAGCCGGTTGAAGGACCTCTGTCAGGAGGTTAGTCCTGACCGCCACCGTAGGAAGCTCGAGGTTGAGGGCCTCGGCCGCCCTACGCAACACCACTGCGTATGACGCTCCCTCCTCCGTAGCCACGGTAGGAGGAGACAACATGCCAAGGTCAGGGGAAGTATCAAGACCACTGGCATCCCCCAGTTCCTCTGTCCAGTCCTATTCAGATCCTAACTGATCAGTTAAAGGGTCACCTGACCCCTCCCAATCCTCCTCCTCAGGTTGCCAATCTGGCCGAAAAGGGACTCCAGGAGTGAACAGGGGCACAAAAACCCCACTCGGCGCCGGATCCAGCGACGCCGGTCCGGCTCCGGGTCCACCTCAGGATGAAGGCCGGGGTCGACGCCGGCCGGGGACACGACCGGTTGCGGTGCCGGAGGAAGCGGCGCCGGTGGAGGTGTAAGAAGGTCAACCGGCGCCGATCCGGATCCAGGCCTGGATCCACTGGGGGCCTGCGGAGCCGACGGCAGAGAAGGCCTAGGCCCCCCAACCGAGTCCGCGGGGCCTGAAGGGGTGCCGGCAGGTTCGGGTCGCATGAAGTTGACATGCATCGCCTCGTAAAATTTACGAAGTTGGGCGGGAGTCGCTCTGGGTCCCGGGAAGGGGGGGTGAAACTCAGAGTCGACTCCTCGGGCTCCGCGCGCGGGAGGGGTACCGCCCGCATCCCTCGTCGCGTCAGCCGAGCGACGGGGAGAAGTCGAAGAGCGACGATGCTTCTTTGACTTCTTTTTGTGCTTCGACTTACCCGACCCCGAGTGCGAAGACATCGATGACTTGGACGAGTGGTGATGGCTCCGCGACCGGTCCCTCGACCTCCCTCGCAACCGGGACCTCGAAAGGCGCGGAGCGGACTGCCGGCGCTCAAGCAGCTTTCGGGACCGCTCCCGCAAAGCCTTCGGCGCCATTGACCGGCAGTCGGAGCACGACTTGGGGTCGTGGTCGCGCTCCAGGCAAAAGAGGCACACACGATGCAGATCCGTAACCGACATCATCCGGTTACAGGAACTGCAGGCCTTGAAGCCGGGCATCCCTCGTGCACCAGGAGTCGTAGACTCAAAAAAGACTGACAAAAGTCGCCCAAAAAAGTCAGTCAAAAAGTGACTGGAGGTACCGCTCTCTCTGGATCTGCGCTGGCTGGCGCGGAAAAAGAAAGAACTGACGTCAGCGCGCGAGGGCGGCGTCTAAGTAGCTGCCGCGACGTCATCTCAGCGACCACGACGCCAACGACGGACACGGAGCCGGCCGACGCCAACTTCCGACGCGCAGAGGTACTGCTGACGAAAAAACTTTCCGGATCCAGTCTGACGCCTGGGGGTAGTTCTAAGGTAAGGAATCTATAACTAACGTGTTTCTTTCAGATTAAGCAAACTACAAGCACTCACCACCTTAGAACCCTACCAATAAAATTCTTATGGACAAGGTGGTGTTGAGAACAAATACCAAATTCCTACCCACTGTAGCGTTTAAGATTCATGTCAACTGAACCAATCGGCTACTGGCCTTCTTTCAAGAGCCAAAAACTCTAGCCTTCCTGGCAAACATGCCCATTAGTGACATCTGCCTGGAAGCAACGTGGTCAACCATACACCCTTTCACAAGACACCACTGTGTGGTCATTCAGATAAACAAGGAAGCACTGGTGAAACCGAGAGTACTAAAAACCTGTTTGCCAACTGAAGCCTATTTCAACCCAACCTCCCCAAGTGGGCAGACATCGCTACAGAATCAATGCATAGCATGTGAACCCAGAAAAGGATTCATGCTGCATAGCGAAATGATGACTTTTTTTGTTGAACCAATTTTATTGAGTTTCAACATTATGTCATACAAATGGATATCACATCAGTATCTTTATGTAGATAAAGGAGGCGATGTACTATTTCATATCTTATACTTGCGCTACGGTGCCATATTACTGAGAGTCTTATTTTATTCTGAACATTTTAAACGGTAGATAAAAACAGGTCATGCAGTGATATCATCACATTTTTAGTTTCTCAGCTATGTTTGGCATGTTTTCCATCTACTCAGGGCTCGAAAAATCCTAAAAATGGTACTAGTCCTGCAGGTCTAGTACCGTGAAAAATCTCCTCGACCTAACTGCAACCTACTTGACCTCAGTCTCTGAAAACGGAGCAAATGTGACACCATAACAAGATTTAAAGGCATCTTTATTGCTCAATCACTTTGTGAGCAATAAAAATGCCTTTAAATCTCGTTATCTTGTCACATTTGCTCCGTTTTTAGAGATGGAGGACAAAAGTTAGTTTGTCTTCCTACTCGCCAGAAAGGGTGAGTAGGACCTAAAAATAGCCCACCCGCCCGCAGTACATTTAGCTCGCAAATGCGAGCGGTCGAGTGGATTTTTCGAGCCCTGCTACGCCTGATATTTCTATGTCACTCTATAATGTTACAACGCACAATGCGAGAGAGAAACAATTCAGTATTAGGATATACAAAACGATAAACGGCATGTGCATAGACATATGAGGGGGGTGCAAAATACTCTCAGGGGAGGGCATGGATGGGGTGTAAGTCAGGGGATGGTGGGAGGAAAGAGCAAGGGGGAAGGAGGAGTGGGAATGGAGGGGGAGAGGGAAAAGAAGAGGTGGATAGGGGAAAAAAGGGTGGGAGGAGTTTGTTAAGGGCACCCAGAGGCCTAGCCCAGGTGCGGGTCTGAGTGGGGGCTTAGCTATTCAGCTCTTCTTTGAAAGTTTGCAACAGCTCCTCCCAGTCCACTACAATGGGGATCTTGCGAAATCCACGGGCCTCCTCTCGCCTCAATGCCACCACTTCTGCCCTTTGACACTTTAGTGTTGCCGCACACCAGTGGGTCACATCTGATAATGTCAAGGCTTTCCAGTGCATGACAATGAGCCTACGGACCATGAGCAGTGCCAAGTCAATGAAACAATTTGTGGCTTTTGCAGTTAACGACCCCTTAAATAGCCCTAATAATGAACCCTCTATCGTGCAGACATTCGTGCGGCCGGTCACCTCTACCTATGCATTTGAGACTTTCCCCCATAATGCTACAGCCTCCGGACAGCTCCAGAACATATATGCTATTTCCGCCCCCACTTGATGGCACCCCGGACAATCAGCAGGTAACCCAAACATCTGGCAGAGTTTCTGGCATGAGATAGGCTCTGAGCAGGATGTTATGCTGTATGTACTGAAACTTAGTGTTCCGTGTCCGTTGACTAGGGTATATAAGCGCCCTCTCTCATTATTCTCCATTAGCACCCTGCCTATGTCACCCTTCCAGACTCTGCGAGTTGCAGACAAGGAGTCATGCATGGTGTATGCCAAGGCACGGACAAACCAAGTGATAACTCGGCAACCACCGCCCATGATGTGGAGTGCATGTATCAGTGGGTGCAGTTCCGGGTCCGTGTCAGTGATGTGCCATAGTCGGTCTAATTCATCTAATAGACGACCATGGGCCAGGAAGTGACCCGACGGGAGGTCATTTTCCTCCTGCAGTCTGTCAAAGGGCTGAAGTACACCATCCTGATACAGGGCCACCAATGTACCCACTCCTGTGGCTTCCCATGTCACCATGCCTTTCCTCCCTATCATGTCGCCAAACAAGGTGGTGGAGACTATTGGGATGTCAGAAGAATATTAGGGGATTTGCAGCATGAGTAGCATGCTGCGATGAAACCTGTCACAGACTACCAATAGCAGTCTGTTAGAATCGCATGGAGGCTGGGCACGAGGGAGAAAACATCTGCCTAACATGTAGCACACATGTGGAAATGGGGAGTCCCAGTTCCTCTGTAAGACGCCCTGCTAACTAGCGCGAAGGCCATCGTAGCTGCACCGCTAAGTAATAGTGCTCAAAGTTTGGGGCTCCTAGACCCCCACTGTCCATGGGTAATTGTAATTTATGGAGTGCAACCTGGCACCTCCCCTTGTTCCACATAAAGCTCCCCAGAGCTGAGTGCAGTGCGTGAAATGTTGATCTAGGGATATGTACCGAAAGGCTGTAAAAACAGTACAGTAAGTGGGGGAGCATCACCATTTTTAACAAGGACACTCTGCCTTGTACTGCGAGTGGCAATTGTTCCAGAAAGCCATTTGGGAATGGAGAGATATGATGGCACTGGGGAGATTGCAGTTTATGAGGTCCTGCGTCTCATGGTAAATGTGTATACCCAGATATCGAAATGTGCGGGTCTCCCACCATAAAGGTTACAGGTCTACTACTAGCTGCTGTTGAAGACAATTTGGATGCAATGGGAACAAGCAGGATTTGGCCCAATTCACTACCAAACCTAAAGCAGCTTGGAAATCTTGTAAGATGTCCTGAATGTCTGCTATTCCCTCCTGGATGTCACACATATAAATTGATACATCGTCCACATACAGTAAGACAACGTGGGTCTCTCCCATTCAGTGGAATGCCCCAGGCCTGGCCCCTCTGTCAGTCTCTGCAAGAGGAGCTCTATCGCCAAGGAGATGAGCAGTGGGGACTGCAGAGAGCCCTGCCGCGTTCCTCTGCTCATTTCAAGTGGTGGGGAAATGCACTGCCCAATCGTCACTCTGGCAGTGGGCTCGGAGTATAACAGGTGAATGAGCCTGTGCAGCCTACCCATGATGCCGAATGTGGTTAGAATTGAGAACAGATAATTCCAGTCCACTGTATCAAAAGCTTTCTCCAAGTCCAGTACGATGCACGCAGCATAGGGCCACTGGACCGGAGAGAGCTCCATCACTCTATGCAGGTGCAGGATATTTAGAGTGGTCGATCTTCCTGGCACAAAACCATTCTGGTCAGGGTGTACCAGCCTTGGCATATGCTCGTAAAGTCAGCGCACTATAACTCTGCTCAAAATCTTATAATCCGACTAAGCATATATAATGGGCAGTATAATGATAGCTCCAAAGGATCCTTCTCAGGCTTTAGGAGAGATACCAATAAAGATTCCCCCAGTGATGGCAGGAACCAGCCTTCTGTTAAAGCGGTTTGGTACAGCTCCAGTAGCTTGGGAGCCAACAGATGCTCATATAATTCAATTGGGAACTCATCTAGTCCCAGGGTCTTATGCGTGGCAGCACACCATATAGCCCCCCGGATTTCCTACAGTGTTTTGGGCACATTAAGACCCTCTCTGTCCAAGGGTTTGATGTAAGTTAGTCTAACTGTGTCGAGAAAATGCTGTATAGCCGGCTAACGATCTATGAAAGGAGGGTCCATAAAGGGATCGGTAGTGGGTAGTGAATGCATGGTGTATATCCACTTGGTTCGTGGCTACTTGCACCGTGGTTATCTGAATCATAGTGGTTGGTTTAGCACTGTGCCGGAGCCATACCAAAAGCCAGCCTAGCTTGTCCACCTCTGCATGTATCTTTGCTTGGTACGCTCTAAAGTCTAGGCAGCGTAGCTTCTCTTACAGCTGTGCATGCTGCTTCAGCGTCTCAGTCAGTTCACCTCATCAAGCCCTTCTGCAGATCTGTCCTGACCCCCTACCACCGCACAGATGCAATGACCCCTGAGCACTACCTTTAGTGCCTCTAGGTCTATTAGTTTGGAGAAGGCCGTGCCCTAATTAAAAAAATAATAATAATAACGTCTCGCTGGTTGCATCTCGGAATACCTAGACACTTAGCATAGTGGAACGCAATCGCCAGGTGGGGACCAGTGGCCTTGGTGCTCCCCACTCTAACTGCAACGGGTAATGGTCAGAAAAGGTTTTTCCTAGGTATCACGCCACCACAGCCAGTAGTCTCGTGGCCGGGGGACAGGGTATACGGTCCTATCCTCACATGCAAATCCTGTGAGGGCGAGTAATAGGAGTACTATCTGGAGTCTGGGTAGCGCGATCGCCTGCAATCCAGTCGGGAACAGTGGGTGAGCCATTGAGACAGGTGGGCAGCAGCGGTCACTACTGGGGAAGTTGGTAATGGCGGGTAGGAACGATCTGCCATTATTACACAGTTAAAGACCCCTCCAGTTAGCCATGCTATATGAGCCCATCGAGTAAGCACATCCGACAAGTGGGATAAGAAGGCTGCCTGCACTACATTTGGAGCATATATGCTCCCCAACAGGACAGGTCTACCATCTAGTTGTCCCTCAACTAAAGCGTAATGGCCCTCTGTGTCTATTTCTGCTGTTGTATAACAAAGGGACTTCAGGCCGTACCCAAACCAGTACCCCCCTGGCGAAGCCTGCGTACGTGATGCAGTAACTATGACCCCGCCAGCGCTTTTGCAACAGGGTATCTTCCCCCCTGCAATGTGAGAGTCATCTGCAACAGCGCAATCTGAGTGCCCCTCCTTCTAATATATTGGTACACTGCATGTCGTTTGTGCGCCATGCCCATACCGCGGATGTTCCACGTTAATGTGTTAACCCATGACATTTTGTTATTGCTATCACAGGGCGGGCATAAGAGAGAGAGCAGTGGATTGCGTAGTAGCTTCCACATGCCTAAGAGGGTACATATTGCGTGGAATAATAGCCCACTACATGACTCTGTAGAACTAGAACCCTTAACTCCTCTGCCAGGGCAGCCCCAAAATTTGTGGTCGATCAAAAGAAGAAAAAAAAACTTTCCCACAGATGGGGAGCTCCCAACACTGTGCACGTGAGCACTGTGATCGGCCAGGAGCAGGGCGAGGGAGTAACCAGACTGTCAAAGGTCCTCACCACATCTGGGCAGACTGCAGTGGTGTGTCTTTTTGGGGTACTAATTGTTTCTCAGTAATTGTCAGAAGAGCAATGTGTTCGTAGACAGTCTCTGCATCACCTGCCCCAGGCTTCTATCATGTGTCATGAGCCCCTGAAGCGAATCATACCTATGCTCCTCATAACCTTTCACAACAAACCGTCCGCTGTCTGTGGCAACATACTGCTTGTGGAATGGCTGGACTTACTGTCAGACGCACCGTCCTACTGAGTCTGAGGAGGTGGAGACCTTCAGTCCGCCCACAACGTGATCGCGGTTGACAGTGCTTGGATCTGTTCCTCTTTCGCCTGTTCTGGGGTCAGAGCCACCTGGACTGTGGCGCTTCTGACATTTTGAGCTTTGCGCTTGCTACAGTGTTGAGACTGGGCTGTATGCAGCCGGCATGTCAGCGATGGGGGAGCAGAGAATTCATAATGACACTGTTCCACCTAACCCAGGCGTCCGCCGGTTCAGTGAAGTAGTGGCTCTTGTTTCTGACCATTACTTGGAGCTTAGCAGGGAAGAGCAGCAAGTAGCTCAGTCCAGGGGGGCGGAGCTTGCCCGGCAGGAAGATGGCCGCAAGTCTGTAGCGCTCCGCTGCACACCGCCAAAATCCGACATTATCCTGCATTAATCCTTTGTCGATTGCCGCTATAATGCCCTACTAAGCTCTCTGGATTGTTCACCGCCTGGCGGGGTGTTGGTTACGCTCCGCCGCCCTCCTTCTGCTGGTGTGCTGCTGGGCTCGTCGGCTGCGGTGCGGCTCGTCCTCTGATCCGCGCCCTAGAGTTTCATGGAGGCCGGATCCCCTGCTGCCTAGCCCGGGGACGCTGGTGTGATGTTGGTCCCGCTGTGCCTGCCGCTTTGCCTTGGGGGAGTGGCCTTGTCCGCCGGCTCTGGTGCCGCAGCGTTCCTGTGGATGCCCGGCGGAGGCCTCGCTGCCCGGAGCGGTGCACGATCTCCGGATCCTATTGAGTGAGCTGCAGCTGCGGTGGTGATGCGGCGCGGCCCGGGGGACGTCGGCGCTGCTGGGGCGGCCATCTTCTCGGCGCCCTTGACTGGGTAGGGGTGAGGTGCGGCCTTTTGCGAGTCTGGTTGCTTGGCCCCCCCTCTTCCCTCAGCACACTCTTCGCCCCGTCTTGCTGCCTGTTCTACCTACCTGGCGCCGCTGCGAGGGACCCCGGACTGGGAAGGTGCCTGCGGACCGCTCGGCCTGCACTGGAGTGCCTGGAGGTGAGGCCTTCCTCCTGCTGTTGGCGGGTGATAGATGCCTGTTGCCCTGCGCCCTTGGTTCTGCGGGGCCCCTGCCTCATCATCATCGACTGGTGGGTGCTTAGGTGGGAGTGTGGACAGCTTCCTCTCCCCGGCCTGAGCCTCACCTCCCGTCTGCTGTCTGTTCTACCTACCTGACGCCGCTGCGAGGGACCCCGGACTGGGAAGGTGCCTGCGGACCGCTCGACCTGCGCTGGAGTGCCTGGAGGTGAGGCCTTCCTTCTGCTGTCGGCGGGTACTGGGTGCCTGCTGCCCTGCGTCCTTAGATCTGCGTGGCCCCTGCCTCATCATCAACGGCTGGTGGGTGCTGGGGCGGGAGGGTGGACGGTTCCCTCTTCCCGGCCAGTACCTCGCCACCTGCATTGTACCTCCCTGCAGATCTCCGTCATGGGCAAACCTGACAAATCTCAGCCCAAGTTACATTTTGAACAGCGCAAGTCCCGACGTAATGAGGATGTGGCGGAGGGGGCTACCCCCGATCCGGATGCCCCCACTGATGATCCTGTGGGGGATATAAAGCAGATCATAGCGTCCATGCAAAAGGGCCTCACAGCAATAGACTCCAAAATCGATGCTCTGGTCTACCGGATGGACAGGGTTACTGAGAGGGTGGACAAACACTCTGAGCGCCTAGACATGGCGGAGCGCCGCATTACTGAGGTTGGGGAGGCCAACACTGATACAGGTGCTGTTCAGAAGAGGATGGAGCGTGCCATTTCCGCCTTGCAGGATAAGGCAGAGGCTCTTGAGGCCCGCTCGCACCGCAGTAATCTGCGCATTACTGGTCTGGCGGAGACGACAGCGACCGGGAACATGGAGCAGTTTGTGGAACGCTTGCTGTCATCCCTCCTTGGCGCTGATACCTTTTCCCCTCTCTTTGTGGTAGAGCGAGCCCACCGTTCCCTCGGGCCTCGCCCGCAGCCGGGCACTCCACCTCGCCCTATCATTGCCAAGCTATTGAACTATCGGGACAGGGATGCTGCTCTACGTAAGGCCCGTGAGCTAGGTCCTCTGCGGTATGAGGGCTCGGATATTTCCCTGTTCCCCGATTTTACCATCAAAGTACAGGAGGCACGTCGTCAGTTTGGCACTCTGAAACGTAAGCTGCGTGAACACATCGAATATGCCATGCTCTACCCTGCACGCCTCAAGGTCCTCCTCGATGGAAAGCCCAGGATTTATTCAGACCCCCAGTCCTTACAGCGTGCCTTTCGTGACTGGGATAAAACTGGTCAGCACCTGAATAATCAGCGCGCCTCTTCCTCTCAGCCTGTTGCTGCCAGCTCTTTAGATGATAACGACTGACTATCTGGCAGTTTGGAATAGGTGGATATTCTCAGTCTACCACTCCTGTTTTCTTAGCGGTGTGTTCAATAATGTTGAGGACTGTAGGCCTATTTCTGTTCATCTGGACGCATGGAGCTCCTTCTGGTTCCCGGTTGTCCCTGGAGCTCTCTCTTCATTCAAGTAGGCAGTGTGTTTTTTTGTACCTCACCGCTCCCCAGTTGTTCTACGGGACTGATGCGTCTCCTTTTGGCGGCTCAGCCGTCCTGTGCTATGCTCACCCGACTGGGCGGATTGTTATAGATCCCTACTTTCCCGCATAGCGGGCGATGGGGACTGCGGTGGATTGGCATTTTACATGCGGTGTTTTGGCGGTAGCCCTGCTCAGTTTGGTTTGCTGGGCAACATCTGCCCCTCTGCATGCACTGCGGCTCTCTCTTTTTGGGGAGGATGGGTGGGGGGGGTTGTTTTAGGATTGTTTTTCTGTATGGGGTGGGTTGTGCGGGTGGGTGCTTCTCTTTGCAAAGTTGGGGACAGCAAGGAATGGGTGGGGGGTTCCTATGGCTCGATATTGGTGTGTTTGTGTTTTTTATTTTTTTATTTTTCAGGTCATCGCCTAATTGTTTTGTACCTTCACTGATGGGTGGTGTGGGGCTCCGGCGGCTGGAGCCCCGGCCGGGTATTCACCTTCTATGCATACTACCAACCTCTCCTGATCGGTCATAGAAACTGTTTGCATTTTATGACATGGAATGTGCGGGGTCTAAATGACCGTAGAAAGGTGCGTAAGGTCCTAGCGCACTTGAAGCGGCGCGAGGTAGATGTGGCGCTACTACAGGAGACGCATTTGCACCCTAGCAATCGTTTGTTGACGGGTGGCCGTGTGTTGGGGGATTTTCATGCGGCCTGCTTCACATCACATTCTAGAGGGGTCCTCACCTGGGTCAATCCCAAAGCTAAGCTTAAACTAGACAAATGCGCTGCAGACCCCTCTGGTCGCTATGTTATCACTCGCTGCTATGGCCCTCATATCAATCTGTTGGTGGTGAACTCCTATGGCCCGAATTACGATGACCCGCAGTTTTACTTGAATCTGTTCCAAGTAATTAAGCAGTACTCCCCGGCGACTGTGGTGTGGGGTGGAGATTTCAATTGTGTGCTTGATCCCCTCCGGGATCGGTCTAGGGGCCCCCCTAGAGCCCCCTCTGCCGCAGCTAGGGCGATTGTTGACATCTCAGCGCAATTGCAGCTGGTGGATGTTTGGCGCTCCCGCTCCTCGGCCAGCGACGGCTTCACGCACTACTCGGCGCCGCATGATGTGTACATGCGCATTGATTATTGGTTCATCTCGCTGGCTTTGCTGCCGGAGGTCCAGAGCTGTGAGGTTCTGCCCCGTACCTTTTCGGATCACTCCTCCATCTTGCTTTCCTTAGCCATTCCCCCGCGTGGACCTCCTCCATTTTTGTGGCGGTTCCCGCCCTACTCTTTATTGGATGCGGTCTTTAAAGCGGATCTGCAGGAGGCGATCGTGGAATTCTTTGCGCTTAACATTGGCACAGTGGACTCCTTCGACACTGTGTGGGAATCGTTCAAGGTGTATATTAGGGGTATAACGATAAGTAAGCATGCGGGGGTCCTGCGGTCCATCCGAGATAGGCTTCAACTTCTGGAGTCCCGTCTTGCCGACTTGGAGGCCTTGTTGGCACGAGATCCCACTCCGCAGCTCTGCGAACTCCTGGAATCCACGCTGGCGGAATACAATGCGGAGGCCGATAGCGAAGTTAAATATATGGGGAAATATGCCACGGCTAGGTGCTACGGCGAGTCGGACCGCCCGGGCTCGGTCCTGGCGGCGCTGGCGAGGCGGCGATTCGAGTCACGAGGAGTCCCCATTTTAACTGATGCCGATGGTAGATCCTGGACAGACCCGGTTCAAGTCGCGGAGCAGTTCCGGTGTTATTACCAGGAGCTTTATAGTTCTCGTATTTCTCCTGGCGAGGACGCTATTTTACATTACCTTGAAGAGTTAGAAATGCCTTGGCTTCAGAACTGGCACTGGGAATTCTTAATGCGGCCCGTGGAGCTCCAGATTAGGCTAGCCTTGAATACTATGCGGGAAGGTAGCGCTCCGGGCCAGGATGGGCTCACTGTGGGCTTCTATAAGGCCTTCAGCGACCTTCTGGTCCCCCATTTAGCTGCTCTGTTTCAGGCTATTGTCGCCGAGGGGATCTTGCCCTCATCTATGAGAGAGACTCTGATCGTAACTTTGTTGAAGCCTGACAAAGACCCCCAGAGCTGTTCCTCATATCGGCCTTTATCCCTATTGAATGTGGATACGAAGATCTACGCTAAAATCCTTGCCAATCGGCTATCTCCACTGCTTCCCCAGTTAGTTGGGGTGGAGCAGGCTGGATTTATCCCGGGCCGAACGCTTACGCACCATCTCCGTACGGTATTTGGCACACTGCAGCATACACGCTCGGATGTCCCTGCCGTGGCGGTTTTTCTAGATGCCGAAAAGGCTTTCGATTCTATAGAATGGCCATTTCTCTATGCCGTACTGCGTCGGGTCGGTGTAGGTGAGGTCTTTTTACAGTTGGTCCAAGTGCTTTATAACTCTCCTATGGCACGTGTACGAGTTGGTAACACGGTTTCGGCTTCTATTGCTATTTCTAGAGGCACTCGACAGGGTTGCCCCCTCTCCCCTCTCCTATATGCCCTTGCCGCTGAGCCCCTCTTGCGCGCCCTGCGGGAATATCATAGCCATAGAGGGCTTCATTTCCCTGCTTATAGGTTGATAGTGTCAGCCTATGCGGATGACACGCTCCTGTACGTGAGGGATCCGGGCAACAACCTATCCCCGATTATCCAAGAAGTGTTGCGCTTTGGTGGGCTCTCAGGTTTGAAAATTAATTGGGACAAGTCTTTGGTCTTCCCATTGACTCCGTGTACCACCCCGATGCAATTGGAATATCCGTTGCAGTGGACTGAGGAACCGGTCCGCTACTTGGGTATAAGAGTCCATTCTGATGCGGAGTTGGTGCTGCGTGCGAACTATGGGACGGCTATTACCAAGCTCAGTGAGGATGTGGAGCGTTGGATCCGTCTTCCGATCTCTCTTGTGGGGAGAATCTCCTTGATAAAAATGATCGTACTACCTCGGTTTCTCTTTTTGTTTCTGAACATCCCTATTGTAGTCCCGCAGCACTTGTTCAAGGACCTCCGGGGGTTCTTGTTGCGGCTGGCCTGGGAAGACCCCTGTGTCGCTATGAATATTTTAACGTTGCCCTGTTCTGCGGGTGGTCTGGGTGCCCCAGATTTTGAGATGTATTACCGGGTGGCGCAGGCGTCTCATGCTCACACTTGGGTCCATGGCCCTTATTCACTACCCCATCTTGCCATGGAGGGCGGCGTTGCTACCCCGGTGCCCTTGCCCCGGCTCCTGTCCAAGAATCCGGATAGGCGCTGCGGGATTCTGGATTCGGTAAATGCTGTGGTGCATGCGTGGCACGCTCTTCTTGGTTTGTTTGACGGCGCGCAGCTATATTCGCCCCGGATGCGCATCGGGTGGTGTGGCTGGGCTGCCTGTACCTCAGATCCTGGAGTCACTCGCTTCTTGCGTGGGATAGGCCTCTCGGAGATGGGGGATCTTTTTCAAAATGGTGCAATGCTGACCTGGGAGGAAGTCTCTACGGGCAAAGAGTCACCTCCTGCTCTTACTCAATTTCAATTTTTTAGACTCAGACACGCCTTGCGAGCTGTCCTAGGGGATGGGTTGGAAGAGCCCATGGACATTCCTCCTTTTTCCATTCTTCTTGCCTCCCCCTCCCCTGTCAAGTTAGTATCTAGACTTTACAGCTCCGCCTTGCGCACCAGGGTGTCTTCTCATTCTAAAGCTAGATTGGCATGGCAGACTGATCTTGGGCAACAACTTTCAGACGATGTGTGGCGCTGTTGCTGCGAAATGTCCCGCAAGGTCTCCCTAAATGGCAGGCACAGATTGGCCCATTTTAAGTTTATAAACAGGGTATACTACACCCCGGAGCGCCTATGCCGGTAAGGGATTCGGATTGCTGCGAGGGCTGCGGCGTCTCGGGGGCGGGTTTTTATCATTTGGCGTGGGAATGCCCCCCCGTGTATGACTTCTGGGTGCAGATCTTTGCGGCTCTATCCAATATAGTTGATGTCCCTATCTTACTTGACCCACTCATGGCACTGCTGGGCTTTGTGAGGTCCTTAGCCGTGCCACTCCGCAAGTTGGTTGCCATGGGTTTGCTCCTCGCTAAACGAAGACTGGCTATGAGATGGATGAGGGGCCCTCTCCCCAAGGTGTCGGACTGGCACACTGACATGTTATACTGTAACACCCAGTCGGAGGTGTATAGCGAGCTATTGCCACCATCGGCTCGCCTTTCGAGCTTCTGGGGCCTTTATGCTCAAAACCGTGCTACCTCGATGGCGGGGAATGTTACTCCAGATGTTTAACGCTTCGTTTAATTGGAAGCTCTTGATCTCTGCATGTACTATTGCTGTGAGGCTGCTGAGCTGCACCGCCCTCGGTGTGGGTGTTGCATTCTAAAATTCTGGCCCCCTTTCTCTCCCTCGTAAGGGCAACCCTGGTCTGCTGCTGGTGCCCCCCCCCCGTGCTTGGTACAACATTTATCCCAATGCTCGGATACATGGAATGGGAGTCTTAATTTGTATCGATGACCTTTTTTCTTTTCGTTATGCGATTGTCTGTCTTCTTATTTTGGGGATTTTGGGCATGTTGTTTTTGTTGCAGATTTTGCCTGGTGAATTGGCCTACTATAACGCTGCCTGCCCCTTGGGATGTTGGCCTTTCAGCTGTGTTATAATTTCTTTGTTTCAACGCGGCCGGCCCCAGGGTTGTAGGCCGAAGCTGTGTACCCTTTAAAGCATCTATGCAATAAAGCGTTTTAAAACTTTAAATAAAAAATAAAATAAAAAAGTAGCTCAGTCCAACCTGTCGCAGCCGGCATTTCACTCCCTGGAAGGAGGCCCTACGGTTATGTACTGATAGAGTATAGCTCGGAAAAATGAATATGCAGGCATCTTGTAGTGGAGCGGTACAGTCGTACATGTCGCTTGCAGCAGAACCTCCTTTTCCCTATAATTCATTAACTGTGCCACCACAGGTCTCGGAGGGCCCCCGCTGCCAGTCGTCTTGCTGGGACTTGGTGAGTGCGTTCCACTAGGAAATGGGGAGACAGCTTGCCTGGAGCCATCACCTGCATCAGTCAGGTTTCGAGGACTTTCACTGGGTCCACACCCTCAGCCCCTTCTAAGAAGCCTACTATGCATAGTTTGGTTAGGCGAAAGCGTCCCTCCAAGCCTTCCGCCTTAGCCTCCAGCTCATGAACATTAGTGGTGAGTGCGCCGACTTGTCCTACCAAGTCTTATCGACGGTCGTAGCTCAGTAATTGCACTTTCTATGTAGTGTAACGCTGTCTGACAGTTTTCTCTGATTATCACGCAGTATGCCTAGCTCAACTGCTACTGCATCAACTCTAGCTCGCAGGTCCTTCCTGGTGTCTACTATAGCCTAGAGTATTTTGTGCAGTTTTGTATCTGTGCGCTCCATAGTCACGGTATCCGATGAGGGTTCCTGGTCGAAGCAGTCCTTGGCACTGGCACTCTGGCTCCCCAGCGCCCGTGACCAGTCTCCGCTGGTGATTTATTTCAGTGTCAGCTGACCAACTCCCTGTGTTTGGGGTAACATTAAACAGTATTTGGAGACATTGTGGATCCGCCTGGCTCCCAGCTCTTTCTTGCTGGGCTATATACTAGGGAGGCATGAGCAGTCCTGAGGGAAGGAGATGAAGGCCCGAGATGCTACCCTGAGGGGCGTGTCGCTAGATCTTGGGTCTTCAGTGTGATGGGCCGAGCAGGGCACGGATATTACGTCCTCCATCGTCACCTGGGTCTTACCGGACTCAATCGGAGTCTCTTCTCCACTTCAGCGAGGCCTCTCAGCAGGACCCGCCTCACCCCTGGGCCTTCAAGAGGCTGCTACTCCAGGGGGGCATGAGCAGTCTGGATGTCACGCCAGGGGTTATTACAATCTGTACAAATGCGGGGAGGCCACCGCCTCCCCAACAGTATCCAGCATCATTTGGCCTGAGAAGCAGTCAATTTAAGGGCTATTGAGGCGTTACTGCTCTCATTTCTGATATCACTCCTGCAACCTGGGTCTTCGGTAGGCAATGCGCCTTACTCACCTGAAGCCTATCAGGCGTACGCGTATGGGGTTCCCTGCCCTGCACCCCACACAAACAAGCCACAGTCGGAGTAGTGAAGGGGGGGGGAGAATGGGGGGATGGAAGGATGGCTACAGGCCCTGGGGCCCTTCAGCTATCCGGCGCCCAGCGCGGCCTCCTCTCACCACACGGTATTGTCCTCTTCCACCCAGTCTAGGTCAGGGGGGCAGGCTGACAAATAAGGCTGCACTGCTGTTCAGAGAGGGGCCCCAGTTATAAATCGGGCCCCCCCCCCCCCCATCACTCACCTCGCTTGCATTAGTGTCTTGTCATTCTCCCGGGGAGCCAGGCCTCCAGCATCCCACTATGGGCACCAGCTACTGCTTCCTGCTGCGGGTAGCCGTGCGGTACACAGGCAATCGCTGGAAATTTTCCCCTCCTGTTTCTCTGCTACCAAGTGCTGTCTCGTCCTCTTCTCCGATAGCTGGACCCACGCTCAGAGCATGCTGCAGCTCAGGGATCCTCCGTCTGGTGGCTGGCCACGATACAGGCCCCACAGGACTAAAGAGTCTCCTGTACAGTAGGCGGGCGCCCAGTGCCCCAAGGGCTCCGTCCAATGGCTGAAATGGCACCCTCTAAACTCCCCACCTCGGAGCCGCCCAAGGTGAGGCCCCCGAAAGAAGAATAGCGGTGGGTGTTTTCGGTTTGTGAGTCTCCCAACTGAGCAGTCCTAAAGCCCACCCGCCATCTTGCAGAAGCTGGCCACACTCCTAATGAAATGATTTAATAGGAATAGTTTTGCAGCATGAAGAATTTTCTGGACTCCCATGCGATCCTCCTGTCTCCCCAGGAAATCTCAAGTGGCAAACAGGCAAAGGAAGAGCGAAGTACCAAGACTACAAGTCGCCAGAAATGGGGGAGGAAAAGAAAAGTCTGATGGCGACCTCACACAGGAACTTCCGGGGCGCATGTCTGACATCAGAGAGAGGATAGACTTACCACAAAATGGCAACACCGGAAGACAAAAAAAAGGAAGACAAAAGAGACAATTTCGAATCCAGGCATTAGATGGTGGTAACTAAATGGACTTGATACTGTGGAAATGTAAAGTGACCTACTGGAGGAAATGTCGGTTGGTTTTTCATGACCACATTCGTCATTGAATATCTGCAGGTAGGGATCTTCTGTAGTAAGGGCGTGTAACTCAATGATTCTGCGTAGTGAGATGATTGCCACTAACAATATGTCTTTAGTGTTAAATACTTTAGCTCAGCACTTTGCACAGGTTCAAAAGGTTCCTTCACCAGCCCTCTAGATATTTGTTCCCTAGTGTATGCAACAATGGCAGTCAGGTGTACCTCAATGGATGCATAGGTCAGTTAGTTCTCTAAGAGGTATGTTGGGTGTCTAATGACCGTCATTTCTTTTGTTCTAGTGTTAAGCAACTCTTCTCTATTTCACAAGTGAACATATTTGTTCTACTTAAGTGTAGCATTTCCTCACTGCAGGCCTTCTTGCCTTCCTCAAAATCACCATGCTCCTCTTGGGGAGTCCTTGGGGAAGTCCTTAGAAGTCATGCTGCCAGCCAGAAGCTTGCTGGTTTCAGGTAGCATATTTGTCCCTTCTGATTGTGAGGAGTCTCTAAGAAGGTGGCGACGCGAAGGGATCTAGTTCAGGTGTTACTAGCACTGCCAGTCAACCAGCCAGCCAGGACGCACTTAACGAGAATGAAACAAGTGTGTGTGCCTTAAACACTCTGCACAGCAGTGTCCTGGAAAAAGCAGGCAGTACCCTCCATGTTTTTAGGTCTCGCGCCTAGCGTTGCAGTGCGCAGCCCTGCTCGCGCAGCGCGAGTCCTCTAGAAAGGGCTTCTGAAAGCTACCCACACGCTCGTGCGTGTGGTTTTGCTTTCGGAAGCCCACATTGGCTGGAGCGTGCGTTTTTTTTGCTAAGACGGCACGCGATTGGTCAAAGGCGGGCACATGTCCCGCCTTTGCCGCGCCCATTCCCGACGGTGGCCAGAACGCGCAGCAGCGCGCGTTCGTCTGCTGCCGCTGCGGCGCTCCCTCCCCCCGCTCCTCTGTGTTGCGCGCGCACCACTAGCTTACTCGTTGCTCCTCGCAGCTGCCTGGGCCCAGGAGAGAGTCTGGTCTCTGCAGAGAATGGCAGGTTATTTCTACTATATTTATCAGCAGGCTCTATTTATCAACGCGGTGCCCTTTCAGGAACGCCGCGCTGGTTTCGCTTTCATTCTCCTGCCCCCCCCCCCCCTCCTCCACCCCACTCTTTCTGCTCTCTCTCCCTTGCAAATTGTCAGGGAGCTCCGGCTTGCCTCCTAGCAGAGCCAGGGGGACGAGAGAGAGGGCTGTGTTGCAGGCTGCCTCAGAGCAGGGGCACTGCTGCCTGTGCCTGCCCTGCTCCTCGCAGCTGCCACGGCCGTGGCGTGGACTGACTCTGATCTTTGTTCGTGGTTGTTTCCAAGCAATGTGACCCCCATCAAACAGGATGCGAAAACCAGAGCAGCTGTTGCTGATAAGTATCCCTGCTCGAGGATCGGCTTGTTTTATTTGGTTCCCTGCAACCAGTTGTGGGTTTAAAGTGCAGTGTGACCTTGCCGTTGAAAATGCTGGTTTTTTCTCCTTTATGTGTGCCTTAATTTATATGCCCACTAAGCGGTTTTAGTATGGCACGCTGTCTCTACCACACATACAGATAAAGTAAACACTGCACTGTCATATGCACTGTGCTGCCGCACACAACATTGCGTCATTGCTAAGCTCTTCCTACTGCGCCCGCACTGCTCTTTGAAACAGGTACACCGTACTGTTCCACAGTGGTTAGATCTAGGCCACCAGAAAATATAGCTTCCATCTCTACCCTGGCAAACTTGTAGTTAACAGCTCTACTCTCTCTCATCTTGCCCTTCTTTGCTGATTTTCATCACAGTGCGTACGTCCACCCCAATGCTTTCACAGTATCCGTGACAACCATGTGGTCCTCCTCTTCATTAAATGTCGTGTAACATTTGAAGTGGATGGTTCGCATCTTGAGACTGCAGAGGCACTCTGGCACCACGATGAAATGTGGGTTAAGGGAAAGACGGCAGGGCAAAAGGGGTGGGTTGTATTTATATTCTTCAGAATTCTGTTGCCGCCTGGTGAGTGCGATTTTTACCATCAGCTGTAGCTGTTTCCTACGTCTCACCATTCGGACCAGTGTTTACCTATGATACGTACCATTCCTCCCACACGATATACACTTTGGTTGCATATTCTACGATGTACTGGTATGTTATATAACGCTTGTAGGTTATGTGTGTGTTAACACTCCCTGATTTGCATTGTTGCATGTGGGACGTCGGTATAAGTCTGCATGTACTTAATAAGACATGTTTATTTTTTGCTGATTACTTATTCATACACATTCGCACAGACCTACTTATTCCTGTGCATACAGAACACGAGGCAGGTAACCAGTGCGCTTTGTATTTTACTTGGCTCAAAATAGCACCACTTAAAGCCATAATATTTTTACATTCACACAAGGAAAAAACAGATTTGCCCAATAACACTTAATATTAGGCCAGGACAAAACTGCATTTTCATCCCCAAATCCGGCACATTTCTTCCTTACACCTCATCCTCTCCACAATAGCCTTTGCCTGTCCGATTCTGATCCTTCTTTCCAGCACATTCTTTTACCTATTTCATCGGCTCCCTTTCTCTTCTGCTCTTACCCCCTCTCATACTTTTCTGTTCTTCCCTGTTTCTCCTTCTCTCCTCCACTTCTCTCCTTATCTCTTCCTAATATATGTCACGAATTTGAGGATTTAAACTACTACTTACTTTGAGCCAGAGTCTTCCAGTGCGCACCAAAGCACTTGATTATTAGCACCTGCTCTTTGCCCTCACTTCCTCCATTTCTCCACACCACTCAACTTTTCTACACACCACTCAGCTTTACTCTCCTCCCAAAACCATTACTCCACTCTGCTCAGCTTTACTCCAATCCACTCTGCTTTACTACACTCCACTGCGCACAACATTCTGCTTTATTCCACGCCATTCTGCTTTACTCTGGCATTACTACACTCAACTCCACTCTTCTTTACGCCACTCCACACTACTTTCCACCACTCCACTCTACTTTAATACACAACACTCAAATTTATTCCACCTCACCCCACTCAGCGTTACTCCACTCCATTCTGTTTACTCCAGTCCAGTCTACTCCACTACACTTGACGCCACTCCGCTTTACTACACACCACGCTGCTTTACTCCAGTCCAATCCACTCTACTTCACTCCACACCACTCCCTACAATGCCACTCTGCTTCAGTCCACGACACTCTCCTTTACTCCACTCCGCTCAATGCAACTCTACTTTAATTCACTTTACTTTACTCACCCACACCCTACTTTACTCCACTGCACTCCACTCTACTCCACTCTGCTTTACTCCACACCACTCAGCTTTACTCCACGCAACTGTGCTTTACTCCACGCCACTCTACTCCACGCCACTCTGCTTTTCTTCATGCCACTCTGCTTCACGCCACGCTGCTTTACTCAATTCCACGACACTCCACCCACTGCACTCCACACCACTGCACTACATGCAACTACACTCCACACAAACTCACTCCACTCAACTGCACTCCACTCTACGCCACGCCACTCCATACAACTCAGCTCTCCGCAATACCACTACACGCAACACCACTCAATACAAAACCAATACTTGCAACGCCACTCTACTCTATGCCACTTCACTCTATGCCAATCCACACAGCGCCACTCTACGCCACTCCACACAATGCCACTCCACACAACTACGCTTCACTCTATGCCATTCTGCCCCACTCTACGCAACTGCACTCCACTCTGCACCACACCAATGTATGCAGCGTCAATCAATGCAGCACCACCCACACAATTCCAGTTCTTGTAATATCACCCCACTCTACACAACACCACTCCACGCAACCCCACTCCTCTCCACACAATGCCACTGCAACCAACTGCGCTCCACAAATTACTACACAACTGCACTCCACTTTACACCACTCCACTCAACATAACACAACCACTCTACTCAATGCCATTCCACGTAACACTACTCAATACAATGCAAATTCATCCAACCAAACCACATAACATAATTACAATCCACATAATACCACTTAACACCACATAATTCAACTACACCTAATTACACACTTCTCAATATCATATAAATACACCCCACATAAATCCACTCTATACCACATAACAATCCACATAAAAACACTTCACGCCATGCCATATAATTCCACTCAAAATGTCACTCTATACCAAACTATTCCATGCCAAACTATTCAACTTCACACAAATCCATTCCACACCACATATTTAATTTAAAAAATTCCACCCACAACACAATTCCACTACACACCATATATATCCAATTACAACACATCCATATAATTCCACAGCACACCATTCCACATAATTCCTCTATAAAAATCTAATCAACGCCACACAATTACACAACTAATCCAATCCAACACACATAATTCCATTACACACCACATACATACATTCCATAACACATATGTAAAACACATTCTCATTTAGAATGCCAATAGCTCTAACTCAAACAAATGCGAGACCTATTGCATTTTCAATGCTTTTACTCTTACTTTTCCCCCTACTTCCTTCCTCGCCCTCACCATCTTTTGCTATCCCGTCCCACCAAACAGATGTGCACTCCGGCTGCTCGGGCAAATCTGTGGGCATCTCATCCAGACCACATCTGGAAAAATAGCAAGGAGAAATAGGGATGGACAGACACTTTTGTTTTTAGTGGCTAGCATTCATCTTTCATTTTGGATTAATATTCACACAAAAGGATGTTTGCACTCATCTCTGGGCAAACCAAGCGGAATCCCAAGTAATAATTGTAATGATTCATTATCAATATTTAGTCCGGTCTAAATAATAATAATGAATTATTACAATTACTACTTGGGATTAGGTTTTGAGCCACAGATCATCCATCACTTGCTGTTGTTGATAGGAATCTTACAGTTCCTAAAACCTTGGTAGAACAGTGAAACAAAGCAGACCGGCTACCTCACCAGGCTCAGGCCCTCACAAATTAAAGGTGGGAGTTACCTCTCAACCCCCACCAACAGCCCCCATCTTTATTGTGCTTTAAAAAACGGAACATTCCAAAACCTCAATATAGGAAACTTATTGTAGGTTTGTATATCTGTGAATGCCTGTAAGACCATCTGGCATGGCATGATTGTTGTTTTCCACAAAGAGTGGTTCTACTACGCAATAAGAAAACGAGCATTTGCTGTGCAATAGGTGTCGCATTTGCGAGAGTTTGAGCTATTGGCATTGTAAATACCAATGCCTTTTATTTCTGTATTTTTAAAACCTGCAAGCGGTGCGTAAACAGGCACTTTGTACTTGCAGTCGTTGCTTACGAGAAGCAACGCTGGCAGTAACTATGCCTCTTTTAATGCCAGCCTTCCTTTTCGTAAGCAAGGACTATAAGTACAAAGGGCGTGTTTATGCACCGCATACAGCTTTTCGAAACATAAATAAAAGGCATTGGCGTTTACAATGGCAGTAGCTCAAACTCTTGCAAATGCAACACCAATAGCTCAAACTTTAATAATGCGAGACCTGTTGCATTGCAAATGCTTGTTTTACAGAGCAATAGCTTCAGTCGCATTCATGAGATTCAGGTGGGGTAAGAAAAAGGAACTTTATAAAGTTTTAATTTCTAAAGCGAATTTTGGGGCGAGACATCTGCTCAGTGAGGGATTTTGTACGATGTGTCATACATGGCAATGACCTCCTAGGCTCCGGCACCTTAACCATGACTAAGAAAATAAGGAATATCCCGCGCCCGACCTGTGAGACCATGATCTGAGTGTTCCGGTTAGCGCTAGCCATCCTCCTCTGCTTCAACACAGCTAAGAGGCACATATGGTGCCTAACTAGAGTGATGTGTTTATTCATAAAGCGCGCAAATTCACTTAATAGACCAAACGTTGTGCAAAATATAAAGGCTCCAAAGATCAGAGTTCACTCTCAGCTGTGGCTCCTCCGCTATGGCGGAGGAGCGGCGCCTCACTGCCCACAGAGGCAAACAAAAAATAAAATGATCTAAATGCACATCATTTTATTTTTCATCCTGCGGCTGACTCTTGGGGGCGGGGCCACAGCACTGCAGCAGGGGGAGGAGGAGTGGTGGGACCTGCTGTCAGTGTGCATGACTGTTTGGCCGGGCGTCTCAGGCAGCCAAACCGGCATGCGCACTGACATGTCTCCAACCCAGCTGTGTTGCTGGGTAGAGAGATCAGCATGCACAGGCTCCGAGCTCCCGATGGAGCACCAAGCCAGTGCGCTCCGTCCAAAGGCTTTGTGTAACACATGCTTCTCACAGCAGGTAGCACGGAGTATGGCTCCAAGCAGGAGTGCACACTACGAAGGCTTAAGGAAATGTGAAATCTCTTCACCTCAACATTCCAGACGAACAAGTTACTTACCTTCGATAATACTTTTTCTGGTGGATATAGTATATACCTGTGGATTCCTCACATGCTGAATAAGCCCCATGCGCAACATTCCACAAAAACTTCTCTTTAGCTCTCCCACGTCGACTAGGGCATACCACCACCACGGCTCGGACGTAACTCCGTGTGACATCGAAGCCATAAGAAGACCACGTAGGCATGCTGACGTCAGTTTCCACCCATTTTTTCCGCGCCTCCGAGGCAAAAAGGTGAACCAACAATACATATGCCATAACATACGTAGTATATGCCAACACAATCTCATACAAAAATAAAAAGAACTGAAATGCACTTAAAGCACAAGTTACTAACTTGTGTAACAATATATCTGTAAGAGACAGTAGTTAGTGACAGATTCCTTACCTTAGAATATCCCCAGGCGTCAGGCTGGATCCAGAAAGTTTTGCGTAGCAGTACCCTTGCGCGTCGGTAGGCGGTGTTGTGCGGCTCCGCGTCCGTCGTCGGCATCGCCGGATGACGTCGCGGCCAGTACTTAGACGCCGCCCATGCGCGCGGACGTCAGTTCTGTACACGACTTTCCGCGCCAGGAAGGCAGAGCCATGCAAGAAGCTGACATTGGTGTCTGAAAAAATACTAGGGCCCTGAAAGGGATGTCCTTAACCCTAGAAATCAGTTCGCAGAACGGGGAGGATGGGTGGGGCGGTAAGGAATCTGTCACTAACTACTGTCTCTTACAGATCTATCGTTACACAAGTTAGTAACTTGTGCATCTGAAAGAGACACGTTAGTGACAGATTGCTTACCTTAGAATAGATACCCCAGCAATACCAACCCCGGTGGTGGGTCTGCGAACAAAGATCAGACGAGGAAGTCCCGGAGAACAGAACGGCCAAAGAAGCCGTCTCTCCGGACTTGGCTGTCAAGGCAGTAATGCTTGGTAAACGTGTGCAGCGAGGCCCACGTAGCTGCCTGACAAATGTCCTGCAATGGGACACCACGTCCCAAAGGCGTGGTGGCGGCTGTCGCCCGGGTGGAATGGGCACGCAGCCCAACAGGGGGCTCCTTCTTAGCCAAAGAATAGCAGGCTTTGATACACAAGACGACCCAGCGGGAGATGGTCCGCTTGTGTACCGCCCAACCTTTTTTGGCGCCCACGTAGCCAACAAAGAGCTGGTCGTCCACCCGGAACTGCTGTGTGCGGTTGAGATAAAACGAAAGCGCACGCTTTGGGTCCAGACGGTGGAGCCTCTCTTCCTCTCTAGAAGGATGCGGAGGCGGAAAGAAGGTGGGCAAAGTGATGGTCTGCCCAATATGAAAAGCAGTAACCACCTTTGGCAAGAAGGACGGACGCGTCCTAAGAACAACCTTGTCTGGATGGACAGACAGAAAGGAGGCTTGCAAGAAAGAGCCTGGAGCTCACTCACCCGCCGAGCGGAGGTGATGGCCACCAGAAAGGCTGTCTTCAGAGTGAGAAGACGAAGAGGACAGTTATGTAGAGGCTCAAAGGGAGCGCACATTAAAAGGTAAGAACCAAGTTCAAGTCCCACTGAGGCATTACAAACGGAATAGGAGGGAAGAGGTGTGTAATGCCTTTAAGAAACCTGTTAACAATAGGGGACTTGAAAAGGGAGGGCTGATCAGGAAGCCTGAGGAAGGCCGAGATTGCACAAAGATAGCCCTTGATGGTACCCAGGGCAGAACCCTGTTGGGCCAGAGAAAGAAGGAACAGAAGAACCTCGGAAAGAGGGGCAGAAAGGGGATTCACAGCCTTTGCTGTGCACCATGCCACAAACTTGTTCCACCTGCAGGCGTATACCACCTTAGTGGAGGGACGCCTGGCTGCCATAATCACATCACAAACTTCGGGAGGCAAGTCGAAAGGAATCAACTGTCGCCGCTCAATCTCCACGCAAGGAGGTGGAGACTGGACAGGTTCGGGTGGAGGACCGTCCCCTGCTGCTGCGACAGAAGATCCTCCCGAAGAGGCAGACGGATCGGGGGATCGACGCTCATACTGAGTAGCTCGGGATACCAAACTCTTCGAGCCCAGTCCGGAGCCACAAGAATGACTTGGGCCCGGTCGCGCCGAATCTTCTTCAACACTCTGGGTAGAAGTGGTATAGGCAGAAAGGCGTACAACAGACCGCAACTCCACTTGCGACGAAAAGCGTCGCCGAGCAAGTGCCGCCTTGGAAATTC
This sequence comes from Calotriton arnoldi, assembly GCA_963921515.1. Classification (NCBI taxonomy): domain Eukaryota; kingdom Metazoa; phylum Chordata; class Amphibia; order Caudata; family Salamandridae; genus Calotriton; species Calotriton arnoldi. The sequence goes on along the minus strand of CAWUFW010006840.1, from coordinate 761,329 downwards.
CAACGCGCAGAACTGATGACATTGCGCGTTCTCTTCGGTGGCGAATAGATCTAACCAAGGCTCTCCCCACTGTAGAAAGAGTCCTTGCGCCACTTCCGAGTGAAGACGCCATTCGTGATCCATCATGCACCTGCGGCTGAGTTCGTCCGCCCTGGCGTTCATCAGGGAACCTGCCAGGTGTTGAACCATCAGGAATATGCCCTGATGTTCCAGCCATGTCCAGAGGCGCAGAGCCTCCTGACATAGGGTCCACGACCCCACCCCGCCCTGTTTGTTGCAGTACCACATGGCGGTGGTGTTGTCTGTGAACACCTGCACTACCTTCCCTTTGACAGACGGAAGGAATGCCTTGAGTGCAAGTCGGATCGCCCGGAGCTCCAGAAGGTTGATATGGAGCCGGGACTCCGCCGGAGACCAGAGGCCTCTGATCTCCGCCTCTCCCATGTGACCGCCCCATCCCAGAAGGGACGCATCCGTCACAACTGTGTGCTCTGGCTGGGGAAGGGAGAGGGATCTGCCCATGACCCATTGCCGGTTCGAGAGCCACCACTGCAACTGTTTTGCAGTTCCCTCCGAGATCTGGACGTAATCGGACAGGTTCCACTGATGCTGCGCCCACTGGAACTTCAGGTCCCACTGCAGAGCCCGCATATGCCATCTGGCATGGTCGACCAGCAGGAGGCCATGAGGCCCAGCAGCCTCAGGGTCATCCGTACCGAAACCCAGGATAGAGGCTGAAAGACCGGAATCATAGCCTGAATATCCTGGACTCGCCGTTCGGGAGGATAAGCCCGAAACTGCATCGTGTCCAGAACTGCTCCGATGAAAAGGATCTGTGGAGAAGGAATCAGGTGCGACTTCGGCACGTTGATGGAGAACCCCAGCGAGTGCAGGAGTTCGGCCGTAGTCTGGAGGTGGGAGACGACTGCCTGGGACGAGTCCGCCTTCAACAACCAGTCGTCGAGGTAGGGGAAGACTGGAACCCCTGCCCGGCGCAGATGAGCTGCGACCACCACCATCACTTTCGTGAACACCCGAGGGGCGCTGGTAAGGCCAAAGGGGAGCACGGAAAACTGAAAATGCTCGTGGCCTACTGTGAACCGCAGGTAACGCCGGTGGGCCGGCAGGACGGGAATGTGGAAATATGCGTCCTGCAAGTCCAACGCTACCAACCAGTCTCCAGGGTCGAGGGCAGTCAAGACCTGAGCTAGGGTGAGCATCTTGAACTTCTCCTTCCGGAGGAAGCGATTGACGTTCCGGAGGTCCAAGATAGGACGCATGTCCTCCTTGTCCCTTTTGGGCACCAGAAAGTAGTGGGAGTAACAACCACGCCCTACTTCTGGGGTCGAAACGCGTTCGATGGCCCCCTTGGCCAAGAGGGTCGCAACTTCCTTCTGAAGAAGCACCAAGTGATCCCCTGACATGCGGTGGTATTGAGGTGGCATGGCTGGGGGAGTGGTCACGAAGGGGAGGGAGTAGCCCCTTCGGACAATGTCCAAGACCCACTTGTCTGAGGTGATGGCACGCCAGTGGGGAAGGTGATGGCGGACCCTGCCCCCTACTGGCGTGCTGTGGACCTGAAAGGAAGGACTAGGAGGGCTTGGAGGCCGCGGACGGGGGTGGTGGCCTGACCCGCACGCTGGTTACCCGACCCGCCACGGCGGGAGCCACGTCCTCGGCCACGCGTAGACGCCTGCTGCGCGGGCCGGTGGCTGGGCAGCGGACGGGACTGGGCGCCCCTTCCGTGGCCACGAAAGGGGCGAAAAGCAGACTGTTGCGGAGGCGCACAGCAGAAAGGCCCAGGGACTTGGCTGTAGCCCGTGAGTCCTTAAAGCGCTCCAGCGCATGGTCTGCCTTGGTACCAAAAGACCGACACCATCAAAGGGCATGTCCATAAGAGTGTTTTGGACATCACCCGAGAAACCAGTGGTTTTCAGCCAGGCGTAGCGGCTCAGCGCTACTGTCGATGCAAGCGATCTGCCCAGAGATGCGGGCGGTATCTAGGCCACATCTGATGGTATACTTTGCCGCATCTCTTCCTTCCGCAATGGCGCGGGAAAGCAGTGTCTGGACCTCCTCAGGACACTGGGGCAGAACCTGCGCCACCGAATCCCACAAACAGTGGGAATATCGGCACAAGAGGCAAGCGGTGTTGACAGACCGCAAGCCAGCACTGGAGGAAGTAAAAACCTTCTTCCCAAATTGATCCAGTTTTTTGGATTCCCTATCCGGGGGAGCGGTAGGGAAGGCGCTCTGGGAAGCTGAGGCTTGGACAACCAAGCTCTCAGGGGTGGGGTGTTGGGAGAGAAACAGGGGGTCGCCCGGAGCAAGGAAATGGCGTCGGGCTACGTTCCTATCCACAGGAGCCCCTGTGGTGGGCTTGGACCAGGTGCCCAAAAGAACGTCAGAAAGTGCCTCGTTGAAAGGCAGCAGTGGCTCCGAGGAGGTAGCCGCCGGCTGAAGCACTTCCGTCAGGATGTTAGACCTGACCGCCACTGTAGGCAACTTGAGGCGCAGGGCCTCAGCTGCCCTACGCAACACCGTAGCAAAGTTTGCTCCCTCCTCCGTAGCCACGGAAGGAGGAGACAGCATGCCAATGTCCGGAGAGGTGTCCAGACCACTGGCATCCCCAAGTTCCTCAGCCCAGTCCTGATCGAACTCACATTGGGCAGTGAGAGGGTCCTCAGACCCCTCCCAGTCCTCTTCGTCCTCCAAAGCAGGTTCAAAGTAAGGAGGAGGGACATGCGGGACCAAAGGCCGCAGCGGCGTCGGAGCCGGCGCCGCCGGTCCGGCGCCGTGTCCGGGTTTGGAGAGAACCGGGGTACGACGACGCCCGGAGCCCCGGGCGGCGTCGGGAACGGCACCGATGAAATCGGCGCCGGTGGAGGTGTCGTCAGGTCAACCGGCGTCGATGGGGGTTGCGGCAACGTCGGGCCGGGGCTGGCGGCGCCGGGCCCGGAGTCGCCGGCAGCGCCATAGGCACCCCAGAAGGGCCCGTGGGGCCCTAAGGCGCACCGGGGGGACCTAGAGGCCCGAAGAGGCGGGCCATGGCCGACAGGAACTTCTGTATTTCGGCCGGAGTCGCCGCCGAACCCGGGAAGGGCGGGTAATGCGACGGCGGCTCCACAGGCACTCCCGGAGCCGTGGGACGGTGCCGACAGGACCCTCAGCCGAGTCGCGAGACTGGCGAGGGGAAGTCGTCGAGCGATGACGCTTCGACTTCTTGTGCTTCGACATACCGGAGGAGTGCGAAGACTTGGATCCCGACGACCGATGAGGACTCCGCGACCGGCCCCTCGACCTCTCACGTGACCGGGGCTTGGGTTGGCACGGAGCCGACTGCCGGACCTCGAGGAGCTTTCGAGACCGCTCTCGCAAAGCCTTCGGATGCAAGGCCCGGCAGTCGGGGCACGACTTGGAGTCGTGGTCGCGTCCGAGGCAGTAGAGACAGTCTCGATGCGGGTCCGTGATCGACATCATCCGACCACAGGCGTCGCATGGCTTAAAGCCGGGCATCCCTACTGACACCGTCGGAGTCGAACGACTCGAGAAAAAACAGTGATAAAAATCACAAAAAAATTTAGTCAAAAATTGACTAGGGCACTGCTCTTCCCGGATCTGCGCTTACTGGCGCGGAAAAAGAAGAACTGAGGTCAGCGCGCATGGGCAGCGTCTAAGTACTGGCCGCAACGTCATCCGGCGATCCCGACGACGGACGCGGAGCCGCACGACGCCGCCTACCGACGCGCAAGGGTACTGCTACGCAAAACTTTCCGGATCCAGCCTGACGCCTGGGGATATTCTAAGGTAAGGAATCTGTCACTAACGTGTCTCTTTCAGATATGCATATACAATAATAGCATAATCATGATTTTCACAGTATTCCTGATTAGAACCTTCATACATGAACTATAACCAAGCTTATTTTCCGTATAGGCAGACAGGCAACGGGGAGGCGGGTGGGTCAGTGAGGAATGCATAAGTAGATACTGTTTTCACCAGAAAAAGCGTTACCAAAGGTAAGTAACTTGTTCTTCTGATAGATACATCTACCTGTGGATTCCTCACCATTGAATAGAATATCCAAGCAGTCCCGCACTCTGAGGTGGGTACCTGCCTGCACCAAATATTCCTGCAAAACAGAATGTACGAAATGGCCGTCCCTCCTCACTTCTGATTCCAAGCAATAATGCTTTGCAAAAGTGTGGAGGGAGGTCCAAGTCTCCACTTTGCAAATGTCAATCACAGAGACACCTCTAGCCAAAGCAGAAGTTGAAGACTTAGCTCTAATAGAATGAGCTTGAATACCTTCGGGTGGTCCTTCTTAGCCATGGCGTAGCAGATCTTGATACACAGGATTATGCATCTGGACAGAGTCCTCTTGTGCACTGCTTTCCCTCTCATTTTGCCCACATACTCAACAAAAAGCTGGTCATTCATCCTGGACTCACAAGTTCTGTTTATAAAGAAATGAACAGCCCTCTTAGGGTACAAACGATGTAGCCTCTACTCCTCCTTTCATGGATGCAGGGGAGGGCAAAAAGGTAGGCAAAGTAACAGACTGTCCCAAATGGAACTGAGTGACCACCTTTGGCAGAAAAGCTGCTCTGGTTCTATGCACCAACTTATCCGCATGAAAGGATGTGAAAGGAGGCTTGGTACTAAGGGCCTGCAACTCACTCACCTTCTAGAAGAGGTTATTGCCACAAAAAATATAGTCTTATGAAATGACGCAGTCCACCACAGAAGTAAGCAGGAGTTTTATTCCAGTAACAGGTACACAGATCTAACGGGCCCAGAGGATCAGCACCAACTGAAATAGGTGTTCCAATCCACTGTTCCCATACATTCCAATACAACATTACACTAGATAGAGGGACAGAACAATCCCAACATTCTGTACCATAAATAATACAACAGGAGGGAATACTGAAATGCAATATGAAGAACACCACATATCTCCCCCCTTAACAAAAAAAAACAAAACAAAAAAATATGCAACGAGGGCAACAGTGACTAATCACGAAGCTTGCTTGGAACTTTTCTTATCCTACAACTTCTCCGTAAGTTAGCATCAAAAGAAATCGTAGGCTGCAAACCAGAACTACTACCACGCTGTGCGACCTTAGCTAGACGTGAAACATTCCACCATTGACCATTATCAAGGTGAACATCGTAGCCCTTAATCTCAACAATACAGTGAGGTTCTCTAAATTTGGATTTACCTTTTTGCAATAGCAAAGGGTCTTTGACCCTTACAAAGTCTCCTACAGCAAACTTAATCACTCTCCTTTTTCCAGAGTGACAAAGGTTTTCATACTTAGATCGATTGGATTTATCAGAGGCAATCTTAGCCTTAGAGGCTTCAGAGGATACAGAACAGTCACCCTTGATAGCATTCAGTTTCCAAAAGGGGCACATAGCAGAGGAAACCTTTCTGCCCCTCATCAATTCAAAGGGAATATCACCAGAAACAGAATGGGGAGTGGTCCTATACGCCCAAATCATGTTTCTCACAGCTGTCTCACAATCAACATTGCTATTGAGAGTACTCTGCACACATTCAACTAGGACCCTACTAAACCTCTCAACTTTACCATTTGATTGAGGGTGATAAAGAGGGGTGCGTAGATGTTTCACACCCAGTTTGACCAGAAACTCTTGCATAGAGACTGAGGTAAATTGTACTCCATTATTGGTTAATAGCTCCTCCAGGACACCCTCTCTGGAGAACACATCCTGTAGGTAACGAACAGCAGCTTTGGAATTGGGTTCAGAGACACCTCTTACCTCCATCCACCTGGAAAGATGGTCAATAAGAACAATAAAATACCTCATGCAGTTGGGCAACCATGAAAAGGACCAAGAAAGTCAACAGCAACTCTTTGCCAAACTCTAGCTGGACACGGGACAGGCTTGGGAATGGGGGTACTGGTAGTAAGGTGCTTGTCACTATAGCAGCACTGGACACAATTCTTGACTAAATTGTCAATATCTCGGTCCATGCTGGGCCACCAAAAATCATTTCTGATCCTGTGCTTGGTGACATTCATACCCAAGTGGCCAGAGTGAGCGGTTTCCATTATTCTCACTCTGAAGATGTCTGGAGGAATGAGCTTGCTATCTCTAACCAACAAATCATTCTCAATGGAAAGTTCGTCTGAAATTTTGCAGTATGGCTGTAATTCAATGGAAAGAGATTTCTCCTTGGGCCATCCTTTGACAACAAAATCCATTACCTGCCTCAATGTGGCGTCATTGAAAAGAGCATCCTGCCAAAGTGACATGTCAGGACAAATGACAGTGTCGTCCACATTGGCAATGATACACTCCTCGATGTCATCAGGAATAGTTTGAGAATCATCCACAGGAAGCCTGGATAGAAAGTCCGCCTTGACATTCTTTCCACCGGCTATGTGAAGCACAGCAAAATTAAACTCCAGCAATTTGGTGGACAATCTAGACTGTCTGGCTGTAGACTTTTTTTATCTTGGTACCAGAGAGAATGTCTACTAAGGGTTAATGGTCAGTCCTTAACCAAAACTTTCTTCCCCAAACGTAGGACTTAAATTTTTCAACGCCCCACACACAAGCCAGCATTTCTTTTTCTATCACTGAGTACCTCAACTCTACATCTCTCATTCTTCTGGATGCAAACCCAACAGTGATTTCCTTTCCACCATCCATTTGGTATAACACTGCACCCATACCATAGGCACTGGAATCAATGGTGATAAACGTGTCACGGCCCTCCACTTAAGCTTGGAGAGCTGGAGCAGACAAAATACATTCTTTGATTAGAACAAAGCGTTCCTGACATGTGGCTGTCCAAATGAATTCTGAAACTTTTTTTTTTTAACAGGTTCCTAAAGCACTCAGTGAGAGTGGAAAAGTTCCTAATGAACTTGGAATAGAACTCGCACAAACCAAGAAAAGAGCGTAGCGGGTCTTTGTCCATGGGGTGTGGAGCATTGATAATACCCTCCACGATACTGGGCTTGGGCTTGACAACCATCCTTGGTGAGAACATGACCCAGATATTCAATTTCGTTCACTGAAAAAATGCATTTATCTTCTCTCAAAGTGACACCATTGTTTTGGAGAGTTTGTAGAATGAGATCTAATATTTGGTTATGTTCAAATTCTGTGTTCGTATGCACCAAAATATCGTCCTGGAAGATTACAACATTGGGGACATCCTGAAACATTAAAGTCATTACTTTCTGGAATACAGAGGCCGCCGAGGCCAGTCCAAATGGCATTCTGCAAAACTGAAATGTACCATCAGGTGTTACAAAAGCTGTAAGGTGGCGAGATTGTTCATCAAGAACTACCTGATGGTACGCTGAACGCAAATACAATTTGGAAAACCATTTGGACCGACCTACAGCAGTAATGGGGTTATCTATATGAGGTAACGGAAAATTCTCCACCCAGATTGCTTTGTTGAGAGATCTTAAATCAACACATAAGCGAAGTTCTCCAGTTCTTTTTTTTAGCTAACACAATAGGAGATAACCAAAGTGTGGCATCAACGAGTTCAATTATGCCATCATTAAGCATCTTGTTAAGCATAATGGTAAGATCACTTTTTACACTGTGAGGTACATTTCTTAATCTGTGCTTGACCGGGGGTACACCTTCTTTGATCTTAATAGAATGCGTGAAATCTTTGATTTTCCCAATCTTATTTTCAAAGATTTTTCTTTCCATTGGGAGGAATCGGAAATGGAGTTAACCAAGGAAACAGGATTCTTCTGACCAGGTCTTATAATCATACCAAATTCAGCCTGGTGCCACCACCCTAGTACATTAATACCTTTAAGGGCAACATAAACTTTGCCATGAATAGTTTTGTTTTATTGAAGGAGATATCAGCCCAAAAGTAGCCAGCAAGGTCAATCCTGCTACCCTCAAATGCAGTAGTGATGACATCAGGGGGTAGCAAAACCATATGTGGCCAAGTTTGGTTATATTTATCAAAGGAAATAATGGTTATTCTCGCACCCGAGTCAATGAGTAGCTGAATGTCGTGACACTGGATAGATACTTGAACAAAGGGATCACCAAATCTCTTTTCTGTATGTACATTATTTATCTCCAAAAATTCAACCGAGACAACAGACAAGGATAACTCTTCAACTCTATTATCCAAGTCATCTGAAGCCTCGTTGGGAACTAGCTCTTGAACACTTCTTATGGGAAAGCGTTTGCCACCTCTACAAACCTTCCCAAGATGGCCAGTTTTCTTTACATTTCCAGCACTCTTGGGCAATAGCAGGGCAGTTTCTGAAATTGGAGAGATGAGAGGGTGAACCACATCTATAGCACTGGACGCCAGAAAAAGTTCTTGCAGGAATCAAATTCTTGTAGTTCCTATCTGGTGGATCTTTACCCTTTTTGAACTTGACATCGCTGAGAGGTTGTCGAAGGTTAGAAGAACTAGTGGCAGCAACTGTGGAATAGGTATTGGACTCAAACTGTTTAGAATCCAATTCTGAGCCTTTCGATGCTCTTAGCGATGTCAATTGTTTCATCCAAAGAAGGGTTTTTGCAGGAGAGTAATTTTTGTTGGATCTTTTTGGAATAGCATCTGCAAACAATTTGGTCTCTTATTAACTGAGAGGTAAAGTCATTGAAGTCACAGTAGCTGGCTAAAACCTTTAGAGCCGTGACGTAAGTGTCAATGGATTCATTTGGAGCCTGGATACGAGTAAAGAATTTGACCTGTGCACAACCAAATTGACTTTGCCCTCGAAATAGGTACTGAGTTGTTTGAGAGCTAGTTGGTATTCGTCCATGTCACCACTATCATGGCCAGTGTAAGTAGGTAAATGATCAAAAACATTTTGCCCCTCTACACCCAAGTAATAGTATAGAAGGCTGCGTTTCCCATCAGGTTTGAACTTCATGCCATCAATAGCTCCCAAGTAGGCATTAAATGATCTGAACCATAACCGCCACTTTAATGGTGGTTCACCAGGATCCTGCAAAAAATAACTCGGAGGAGTAACAGACTGCATGGTGCAGGAAAGAGACAGAGGCAAAAAAAGAAGAGAGAAATGCAGGGTAGCAAAGAACAGAGAAGAAAAGAAAAAGAAAAGAGAAAATAGTAAAAAAAAAAATGCGTTATAAATACATGAAGCAGAGGGTTCATAAAATAAGCATCATGGAATTATTGCGAGAGACTAGACGAAAACATGCATAGTAGTGAGTGAGTGAATCACTGAATTCACACACGCTGGAAACAGGAGAAAATAATGTAGTAAACAGGTGCTATCTGACGAATGTCCTTGTAGCTGTACAAAGTTAGGCAGTAGTGCACGCATACAACAGGAAGTGTGTGGATCACTGAATCCACAAGTTGTGAAAAAAGAAAAAAAAATGGCGTGCTAGTGTTTGTGTGCACTTCCTTATGTACACGAAGTGACGCAACGTCGTGAAGGAAGAGAACGGAGCGATATCCCACGGTCGGTGAAGTGAGCTGGTAGCCAGGAACGATGTTCGATGCAGAGCACTGTACAGAGGTAAGTCAGGAAGAGAAGCGGAGTGCGTCAATACCAGAGCAATGTCCCACGGCTGGACACACAGGAGATCAATACGAGCGCAGAGATAGTGGCAGAGCGTATCCTAGGAAACCAGGGTTTGTGGCGTCAGACTGCGTGTCCAGGGAAACCAAGATACGTGACGTCGGAACAGTCACGGTGGAAGGCAGAGCGCGTGAAAGAGCGCTAGAAAGGTTGCTCGCAGAAGAGTTTGAAAACAAACACAGGCGCGTGGGGAAGCGCTCGCGGGGCTCCTCTTCAGTAATTTAAATTAAAACAGGGACGCAAAGGCAAGAGAGAGACAGGTCCCCCCAAAAAATGAGAAAGTTGCACGAAGTCCTGAAAGGCTGTGAAATGGACGGAGATGAGAAGTAAAAAAAAAATAAAAAAAATAAAACGATCCCTGGGCCCGTTGGGAAGATAAAGACAAATCGCAGTACCTTATTGAAGTAGGACTTGAGCAGTGAAGTGCTTTCAATGCAGGACAAGTCCAGATCCCATGTCAGTCGCCAATTGAAATGACGCAGTCCACCACAGAAGTAAGCAGGAGTTTTATTCCAGTTTTATTCCAGTAACTGGTACACAGATCTAACGGGCCCAGAGGATCAGCACCAACTGAAGTAGGTGTTCCAATCCACTGTTCCCATACATTCCAATACAACATTACACTAGATAGAGGGACAGAACGATCCCAACATTCTGTACCATAAATAATACAACAGGAGGGAACACTGAAATGCAATATGCAGAACACCACATCTTATAAGTAAGAAGCCTCAAAGGGCAACCGTGTAAGGGTTCAAATGGAGAACACAAGTTATGTAAGCACTAGATTAAGATCCCACTGACGCACAATAACCGGAGTGGGAGGAAACTGTAGTAATCTTACTGTTAAAATGGTATATCCCACCCACCCCTTCCTTTCCCCTTACCTTGGTCTAGTCCACTGAAGCTTGACTTAGAATGTTGACATATGTCGTTGATTTTCCGGAGAGTTGGATGATCAATAAAGCAGACTGGAAAGTTCCTCCACTGTCTGTCGTTTTTTTCACTTTTAACACTGGCGACGAGTTGCTGCGCAGGGGGAAGCTGTGATCATCTCCCCTTTCTGTACTCTCGCCACTTGTGCTTTGAAGGAACAAGGAAAGAAAGTTGGACCACCTCATCCAATTGCAATGAACAGAGCGGATAGGAATCCTTGCTCTGGAGGATCGGAGGTCGTGTAAACCATTCGGCTGCTTACACCTTTGGCGTTCAGATCCAATCACGCTCTTCAGGACAGTCTGCGAGTCTTCTTGGTGAACAGCAGTGCGACGGGAAGTCTCGCTGTCATCCAGGCGGTGAGAGCGTTTTGCTGTGGCGGTTCTGCAGCGGAGATCCTCTGGTACATCAGCGGCGTAACCAGGTACTCTGGAATGAATCCTCGCGTGTGAGGAGAGTACTTCTGGTCAAGTGTGGGGCACTGTGGGCGGATCGAACAGCAGCCAGCCTGTGGTGAGAGCTGGCGGTGTGACATTTGCCGGTTCACTCGTGACGGGCGCTCCGGTCAGCTGTTGTGAGAGGCAGCGTTCGGCGAGTGGGAGCAGGCGCAGAAAAGAGACGAGTTGCCGTTTCAATCCTCGAGGGCGCCCCTGTCAACGGGAAAGGGTGAGGCAGCATTCAGCGTGTGGGAGCAAGCGCAGTGAGGAGACTAGTTGCCGTTTCGCTTTTCGACGGACGCTCCTGTCAGCTGGAGGGGTGAGGCAGCAGTCAGCGTGTGGGAGCAGGCTTTGAATTCCTTTCTCGCCTTCATGCGCAGATCCTGACTAGGTTCCCAGAGGCAGCGTTTTGTGGGTGTTATCACTGTCAGAATCACCTGTGTTGTAATTGACCAGTGGAAGACATCGTCCCTCTCCAGCACCTGAACAATAAAGTGCACACACTGCTTGGCGCATTGAGGAAGTAAACGTACATAAATGGAAGTGTAGCACACAACCAATCCTCCATCCATGGAATTTCTGGGGTCAATTCCGATTGCGCTATAACTAGAATAGTAACCCACTCAAGGACTATTGACTTTACAGGATACCGAGGTGTACAGCTTTGAGCTCTGTGTTAATTCGTGAACTTGCTTGTGGGAATCTGCACTGTTAATGTAATACTCCTATGTTCACCTAGTAGTCATGACTGGAGCTAACGTGGACTAGCTGCGTGGGGTTCTGGCATTCAGCTCCTGTGATCCTCTGTGTACACCTTTCCCTCCACACAGCTCTCTGCTATTCCCTTACACTCCTGTCACTGCACTGTGTGTAACTACCATACCATGATGGCAGCAGCAAGCATGGCCCAACCACCTCCATTTTTAAACGAGATAGGAGAACCTGAGATATGCTGGAAGGAATGGGTCAAACTTTTTGAGTCGTACTTAATTGCCATAGGTGGGGAGCGGTTCACTGCTGTGCGCAAACAGCACATCCTGCTTCACAATCTGGGCGTACAAGGGCGCAAAATCTATGAAACATTACCTGAACCAGAAAACCAAGATGGCGAGGAAGTGGGAGGTATGGGTGAGTTCGTAACCACTATGGCAAAGTTAGAAACACATTTTGGGGACAAAATAAATGTGGTTTTGGAACGGCACAAATTTTTTAGCAGGTCCCAAGGAAAACAGGAATCAGTCACCAACTACATTGCAGCATTTCGTGGTCTCACCCAACTTTGCGAATTTGGGAACTTGACTGACACTTTAATTAGAGACCAACTAGTACGGTGCACAAACAATGTGCGCATTCAAGAGAAACTATTAGCAAAGAATCCCTGCCTTCGTGAAGCAGTCAGTATTGCCAAATCAGTGGAACACACTGCCAAATGTATAAAAGAGATGAAGACCACGACGGAAGTAGTAGCTAGTATCCAAGAGGAAGCGGAAGTATGTGAAGTAAATAAAATACAAAATAAGAGTACAGTACACAAACCCCCCGGGAATGAAAGGAATTACAGGTGCTACAGGTGTGGCAGCACTAACCACTTTGCCAATAACATTCATTGCCCAGCTAGGGGTGTAACAGGAGAGGACACTTCGCAAGGGTATGCAGAGAAGGCAAACCTCATCATGGAGAAGGTGGGGGTGCAGAGGGAACAATGAGCAAAGAAATTAAATGTGTTTTGCCTAGTGAGAGGAAGTTCATTTTCCAACTCAAAGAAGTTACTGGTACTGTAAACGTAATTTACCCCAAATGTGATGTGAAACTAAACAGCAGAATGGTCACCATGTTTGCTGACTCATGCTCTCCCTTTACTTTGCTGAACTGTAAGGACTACGAAGGCATTGACAAACAGGAGAATAAACCTCTGCAGAAACCGGACATCGTCCCCACAGGCTACAACAAGGAGCCTATACCCCTTTTAGGCATGGAAGAGATGCAAATTGAATTCAAAGGAAGAGTCACTGTAGGCAAGGTATACATCGTTGAAACAGGATCGAACCTGTTGGGGTGGCAACACCAAAAGGAGCTGGGAATCATCCTTAACCCGAACAAAGAAGAACAAGTACTACTGACCGATCAGATTTTGCCCAGCACCAGCATATGCGATGAATTTCCTAAACTGTTTGAAGACAAGTTGGGACTCCTTTGCGATTACCAGCACAAAATAAAACTCAAGGCAAATGCTAAGCCGGTGGTACACAAGATGCACCCTGTACAACACCAGATGAGAGAGCCTTTAGAAAGAGAACTAACTAGATTGTGCACGATGGGGGTCATACAACCTATAGACAGTTCAGAATGGTTGGCGCCCGTTGTAATCGCAGCCAAGGCTAGTGGGGATGGCATTCGTTTGTGTGTGGACTTACGAAGTCTAAACGAGAACATCTGGGTCGAGAGGTACCCACTGCCCAACTTAAATGAGATGCTCAGCACCATGGGTCAGGCTAAATTCTTTAGCGTCATTGATCTGCCTATGGCGTACCATCAAGTGGACCTACACCCTGACTCAAGGCCTCTCACCGCCTTCATTACCCCCCCCAAGGAGCCTTCATGTTCAAGAGGATGCCTTTTGGCCTAGCATCCGCCGCGGCGGTATTCCAAAAGATTATGCACCACATCCTAAAGGAGGTAGACCAAACAATGTGCTTCCAAGATGACATCTTGTATATGGGCGTTCTGTGGAAGACCATGACCGAACCCTTAGACTCGTATTCAGGAAGTTGATGGATGCGGGGTTGACGGTGCAGAAGTCCAAGTGCCAAATAAGAGTAACCTCCGTCGACTACCTTGGACACTCCATTTCTGAGCAAGGGTTTAGACCAAAAAACAACCTGCTGCAAGCTGTTAAGGATGCTCCTTACCCCCAGAGTAAGGACGAACTCAAGTCAATCCTCGGTCTGATGGAGTACATGGCCAAGTTTGTCAAGGATTTTGCTTCAAAGTGTAATCCCTTACGTGAACTGCTGAAAAGGGACAAGGACTTTGAATGGCTTGACCAGCACAAGCACATCGTAGATACATTGAAGGAGGAAATATTGCAGTCACCAGCCTTGGGCACTTTTGACCCCACGAGAAAAACTGTCCTTACCACTGATGCGTCAAAAAAGGGGTTAGGGGCAACCTTGTCACAAAGAGATGGTAAGGGAGAGAAGATAATTGCATTCGCTTCCAGGTGCCTCTCCAAGGCAGAGATCAACTACTCCGTGATAGAAAAGGAGGCACTTGCAGTGTACTGGGCAGTAAAACATTTCAAATTTTTCCTGTGGGGTGTAAACTTTACCATCCGTACAGACCATAAGCCCCTTACCTTCATCTTTACAGTGAGAGGTTCAGCAAATTGCACTCCCCGGATAGGGAAATGGATCTTAGGGCTGGAGAATTTCAACTTCAGAGTGGAGTATGTTCCTGGGGAGGAGAACAAAATTGCTGACTACCTGTCGAGAGCCCCTTTAGAAAATGAACAAGATGAAGAAATGTTAGATAGCCCCATCATGGTAGTGGACGAGCCAGCACTGACGGAGGAAGAGTGGGAGAAAGGAGAAGAAGAAGATAAAGATTTGCAGAAACTTAAAGAGTTCATGGTCGAAGGATGGCCCAACAAATGCAGCGAACTTGAGGAAAATCTCAGACACATTTGGGAAGTGCGTTACGAATTAAGCATCATAGGAAACAGAGTCTACCGCCAGAACAGGATAGTTCCACCCGCCAACCTCAGGAATAGAATTGTGGAACTAGCACACGAAGGGCACTTAGGACGCAACCTTACCAAACAAAGAGTGAGGGAGAAGTTCTGGTTCCCCAGAATGGATGCCATGGTGGAGCAGTTAGTAAAGGATTGCATTAGGTGTGCTAGGAGCGACAAAAGCAAAGCAATAAGGAAAACGCCTCTATCCCCAGTTGAGGCACCCATTAAGCCATGGAGTAAGCTGGCCATGGACATCATTGGGCCTATGGACAATCTGGGTATCCAGAAGAGGTTCTTGTTAGTGATGGTGGACTACACTTCTCATTGGGTCTCATACAAGTTTGTCCATCACATCAACACGCGTGCTGTCCTTGAATTTCTTAAAGATGTGTTTGCGAAGGAAGGCATACCATCTTCGCTGGTCACGGACAATGGGGTACAGTTTACTTCGCAGCTCATGATTGACTTTCTCGCCAAAATGAACATCAAGCATGAAAAGACGGCCTTGTATTGCCCCAAGGACAATGGCCTGGTAGAGAGGGAAAACAGACTCAAAGATCACATTCAGCTATCCTCCACCAATGGGTGGGAAATAGAATCATCCCTGCGGGACTGCCTGTGGGCATACCACACCTCCCCCAATCGAGTAACAGGTATTTCCCCTTTTGTGTCCCTCAGGAGGAGAGAAGCCTGCACTAAACTTAACCCCAGTAGGTTGGAGGGCGGGAAGGTGGCCAACCCTAATCTGGTAGAAGCTAGCGAGAAGGTCAAACTGCACCAGGAAAAATACAAGGACTGGTATGACAAAAAGAACGGAGTCAAAGCCCCGGGAGGGAGAGTAGGAGATATGGTACAGGTGAAGAGGAATGTAAAAGGGGCACACAACGTGAGCAAGTTTTACCCTCCTTGTCGCATAGCTAAAACATTCAAGAATGTAGTTCTTCTCGAAAATGGACAATATTGGAGTTGTGACAAAGTTACAAAATGTAGTGTGTTTTCTGTTGGTAAATAAGGGAGATGTGTTGTATTCTTACTGTTAAAATGGTATATCCCACCCACCCCTTCCTTTCCCCTTACCTTGGTCTAGTCCACTGAAGCTTGACTTAGAATGTTGACATATGTCGTTGATTTTCCGGAGAGTTGGATGATCAATAAAGCAGACTGGAAAGTTCCTCCACTGTCTGTCGTTTTTTTCACTTTTAACAGAAACTTATTAGTAAGGCCCTTAATGAAACTTAATACTGTAGGGGACTTGAAAAGGGAATAATGATCTGGCAAACAAATGAATGCCGATAGGGCAGACAAATACCCCTTAACTGTTGCAACCGCGCAACCTAGCTGCGCCAGGGAAAGCACAAAACTCAAAACATTCAACAAATGGGCCTTCAAAGGGTCAATTGAATTCTCTCCACACCATTTCACAGATTTCGCCCATCTGCCAGCATAGACCGTCTTGGTGGAGTGTCTTCTGGCTGATAAAATGACATCCATCAGATCAGGTGGGAGAGAGAAAGAACTCCGGTTGCCGCGTTCAATCTTCAGACATGAAGGTGCAAGCTCTGGAGGTGGGGTGTAGAACCTGCCCCTGCGACTGCGAGAGCAGGTTTGCCCTGAGAGGGAAACGAACCAGAGGGCACAATGAGAGATAAAAAAGGGTTGTGTAGCACACCCTTCGCAGCCAATCTGGGGCTATTAATATCACTTGTGCCTAGTCTTGGCGAATCTTCTTCAGAAGCCGAGGAATCAAGGGTATGGGGGGGAACGCGTAAAGCAGCTGGGAGCTCCAATCCAGTTGAAACGCATACCCAAATGCTCTCTGCATCAGATACTGGAGGCTGCAGAACAACCGGCAGTACACGTTCTCGTGAGGGGCAAACGGGTCTAACTGAGGAATCCCCCACAGCCCAAAAATGAGCCGAACCACTTCCGAATGGAGACGCCACTTGTGATTGGCTGAATAACTCCGACAGACTGTCCGCACATACATTCAGAACTCCGCCCAAGTGACTTACGATGATTTAGAGCTTCTCTGCCGAGAAGATACAACCCTACTCCTCGTTTGTTTATATACCACATTGCTGTAGTATTGTCTGTCAAAACTTGAATTGACAAACCACGAAGGGAGGTAGGCCTTGAGAGCTGCAATTCACGAAGATTGATATGCAACAATCTTTCTTCTATAGACCAAAGACCTTTGATCTCCAAATCCTCCAGATGAGATCCCCACCCTAGAGTGGAGACATCTGTTACTAATGTGGCCACCGGAGGTAGAGGGTGAAACAGCTTCCCTTGAGATAGAATACCGGACACACCCCACCATTGAAGACCCACTGCAGATTCTCTGGCGATCTTGACCAACTCCTTGAGATCTCCGGTGTGATGAAACCACTGCCTGCAGAGGCACCACCAAAGAGCCCTCATGTCCCAGCGTGCATGGTTGATCAACAGAATGCAGGAGGCTGAAAGAACGAGCAGGCGCAAGACCTTCAGGATTGAAACCAAGGCTTCTTTCTGAAACAGCGGAATCATACCCTGAATGTCCTGAATCCTCTGAGGAGGCTGAAGGCATGGCTCACTGTTGAGTCCAGTACTGCCCCATATGAACAGGGTGCGCTGAGCGCTCCAGGTGGGACCTGGGCACATTTATTGGAAAACTCAAGCTGAACAGTTGTGTTGTTAACTGCAAATGGTACACCACAGTCTCTGGCGACTTGGCTTTGATCAGCCAGTCATCCAAATAAGGGAATACTGGTATCCCCAACCCTATGAGATGCGCTGCGACCACCGCTATCACCTGCGTGAAGACTCGAGGTGCGGAAGTAAGACCAAACAGAAGGCATGCAAACTGATAATTCAGAGACCCCACTGTAAAACGGAAATACTTCTGATACGATTGCAGAATGGGGATATGAAAATATGCATCCGGAAAATCAATCAAAATCATCCAGTCTTTCATATCCAGCGCAAGAAGCACCCGTGAACTTTTCCTGCTTAAGGAACAAGTTCAAAATCCTGAGGTCGAAGATCGTCCATAAACGACTGTCCTTTTTGGGAATCAAAGTATTGGGAATAACCTCCCTGACCCCGTTCCTGCTCTGGAACCAATTCTATTGCACCCTTCTGAAGCAGCGTTCGCACCTCCTGTGAGACAAAACAAAGCCCTTGTTGGGAAGGAAAAGGCGAGGGATACTTCTGGAAGGGTAGGGCATACCCATTCTCTACGATGTCTAAAACCCAGAGGTCTATAGTAACAGACCTCCAGTGAGGCAGAAAATAGGCCATCCGTCCTCCCACTGGGCAAGCATGCTCTAAGATGGTGAAGCTAGAGCTGCTTTCCTGCAACATTGACCGAGGAAGAAGAGGAGGAGGCTGGTTGATAGGCAGATCCACGCTGACGACCTCTACCCCTTCCTCTGTAGCTTCTATGAAGGGGATTTGAGGCCTGCTGCAAGTTTCTCCCTCGAAAGGAAAAGTTCCACCCGAAGACCCGGAACTGTCTATAATCCCTAGGTTGCGACCGAAGGCCTAAAGACCTCGCAGTCGCTTTACTGTCTACAAATTTTTGCGGAGCAGAATCCGCTTTGGCACCAAATAGTCGTAAGCCATCGAAAGGCAAATCCAATAATGTTGCCTGTACATCCGGCGAGAAGCCTGACCCCCACCCCCCCCCACCCCCCCTCAACCAGGCATGTCTCCTTGTGGCAACAGAGGAACCCATAGCCCTTGCCTCCGATTCAGCTGTGTCCAGACCTCACTGTATCACCTGGTGAGCAGCTGCTTGTGTATCAACCAGGACCTCCGAAAAATGTCCTTGGAAATCCAGAGGCAACTTCAGAACTACCTCCCTTGCGTATTCCATTAAAGCATGAATATAGCACCCAAGCCGGGTCTGGTGGCTCAGTGGACTTATGCATCCACTGCAGGGGCCTGTGTTCGACCTCATGGTCACAGGTTCGAATCCCGGCGGGTCCACTCAGCCTTTCATCCATTTGAGGTCGATAAAATGAGTACCATTGAGTTGGGTATCAATAAACATCTGTTATTCAGCGCCAAGATGCCCCGTTGCTGGGGTGAACGTGCGCTTTACAAATATACATGTTATGTTATGTTAATGCACAAGTTACTACTTGTGTAACGATATATCTGTAAGAGACATTAGTTAGTGATAGATTCCTTACCTTAGAATATCCCCAGGCGTCAGACTGGATCCGGAAAGTTTTTCGTCAGCAGTACCCCTGCGCGTCGTGCGGCTCCGCGTTCGTCGTAAGCGCCGAGATGACGTCACGGAGACTAGTTAGGCGCCACCCATGCGCGCTGACGTCAGTTCTGTACACGACTTTCCACGCCAGGAACGCAGAGCCATGCAAGAAACTGACCACTGGTGCCATGAAACTAGGGCCCTGAAAGGGATGACCTTAACCCTAGAATCAGTTCGCAGAACGGGGAGGATGGGTGGGGCGGTAAGGAATCTATCACTAACTAATGTCTCTTACAGATATATCGTTACACAAGTAGTAACTTGTGCATTAACATAACGTGTATTTGTAAAGCGCACGTTCACCCAAGCAACGGGGCATCTTGGAGACACGTTAGAGATAGATTCCTTACCTTAGAATAGATACCCCAAGCAATACCAACCCCGGTGGTGGGTCTGCGAATAGATTACACCAGAAAGTCACGGAGAACAGAACGGCCAAAGAAGCCGTCTCTCCGGACTTACTGTCAAGGCAGTAATGCTTGGTAAATGTGTGCAGCGAGGCCCACGTAGCTGCCTGACAAATATCCTGCAAGGGAACGCCGCGTCCCAAGGCACTAGTGGCTGCTGTGGCCCTGGTAGAATGGGCACGCAGCCCCACAGAAGGCTCCTTCTTAGCCAACGAGTAACACTATGATGCACAAAACGACTCACCGAGAGATGGTACGTTTGTGCACGGCTCAACCTTTTTTTGGCGCCCTCGTAGCCAACAAAGAGCTGGTCATCCACCCGGAACTGTTGTGTGCGCTTCAGATAGAACGAGAGCGCACATTTTGGGTCCAGACGGTGGAGCCTCTCTTCCTCTTTTGAAGGATGCGGAGGCGGAAAGAAGGTGGGCAAAGTGATGGTCTGCCCGATGTGGAAGAGCGTGATAACCTTTGGCAAGAACGAAGGACGGGTCCTTAAAACCACCTTGTCCGGGTGAACAGAAAGGAAAGGAGGTTTAGAAGAAGGAGCCTGGAGCTCACTCACTCTTCTGGCAGAGGTGATAGCCACCAGGAAAGCCGTCTTGAGAGTAAGAAGACGTAAAGGACAGTTATGAAGGGGCTCAAAAGGAGCGCACATCAGATAGGTCAACACAAGATTTAAGTCCCATTGAGGCATTATGAAAGGCACGGAAGGAAACGTGTGTAATGCCTTTGAGGAAACGGTTAACAACCGGGGACTTAAAGAGAGAAGGCTGATCTGGAAGCCGGAGATGGCTGAAAGATAACCTTTGACAGTGTCCAGAGCAGAGCCCTGCTGGGCCAAGGATAGTAGGAACAGAAGGACCTCAGAAAGAGGGACAGAAAGGGGATCCACAGACTTATCTGTGCACCATGCCACAAATTTGTTCCACCTGCAGGCGTATACCGATTTAGTGGAGGGACGCCTGGCTGCCAGAATGACATCACAGACTTCAGGAGGCAAGTCAAATGGAATCAGCTGTCGCCGCTCAATCTCCACGCATGGAGGTGGAGGCTGGACAGGTTCGGGTGGAGGACCGTCCCCATCTGCTGCGACAGAAGATCCTCCCGAAGAGGCAGTCGGATCGGGGGATCGATCGCCATGCTGATTAGCTCGGGATACCAGTATCTTCGTGCCCAATCCGGAGCCACAAGAATGACTTGGGCCCGGTCGTGCTGAATTTTCTTCAGCACTCTGGGCAGAAGTGGTATAGGCGGAAAGGCGTACAATAGACCGCAACTCCACTCGCGACGAAAAGCGTCGCCGAGCAAGTGCCGCCTAGGAAATTCCAACGCGCAGTACTGAGGACATTGCGCGTTCTCTTCTGTGGCGAATAGATCTAACCAAGGCTCTCCCCACTGCTGAAAGAGACCTTGCGCCACGTCCGAGTCCAGACGCAATTCGTGATCCATCAAGCACCGGCGGCTGAGTTCGTCCGCCCTGGCGTTCAGAGAACCCGCCAGGTGTTGAACCACCAAGGTAATGCCTTGATGTTCCAGCCATGTCCAGAGGCGCAGAGCCTCCTGACATAGGGTCCAGGACCCCACCCCGCCCTGTTTGTTGCAATACCACATGGCGATGGTGGTGTCCGTGAACACCTGCACTACACTTCCCCGGACAGAGGGAAGGAATGCTTTCAGTGCAAGCCGGATCGCCCGAAGCTCCAAAAGGTTGATATGGAGCCGGGACTCCGCCGTAGACCAGAGGCCTCTGATCTCCGCCTCTCCCAAGTGGCCTCCCTATCCCAGGAGGGACGCATCCGTCACCACTGTGTGCTCCGGTTGGGAAAGGGAGAGGGATCTGCCATCGACCCAATCGCGATTCGTGAGCCACCACTGCAATGGTCGCGCAGTGCCCTCCGAGATCTGGACATGATCGGACAGGTTGCCCTGATGCTGTGCCCACTGGAACTTCAGGTCCCACTGCAGAGCCCGCATATGCCATCTGGCATGTTGCACCAGTAGGATGCAGGAGGCCATCAGGCCCAGGAGCCGGAGGGTCAACTTGACCGAAACCCGGGATAGAGGCTGAAAGATCGGAATCATAGCCTGAATATCCCGGACTCGCTGCTCGGGAGGATAAACCCGAAACCGCGTCGAATCCAGAACCGCTCCGATGAAGGGGGGCTTCTGAGAGGGACTCCGGTGCGACTTCGGCACGTTGATGGAGAACCCCAGCAAATGCAGGAGGTCGGCCGTAGTCTGAAGGTGGCTGACGACTGCCTGGGGCGAGCCCGCCTTCAACAACCAGTCGTTGAGGTAGGGGAAGACTGACACCCCTGACCTGCGCAGGTGAGCAGCGACCACCGCCATCACTTTCGTGAACACCCGAGGGGCGCTGGTAAGGCCGAAGGGGGGCACAGCAAACTGAAAATGCTCCTGGCCTACCTTGAACCGCAGGTAACGCCGGTGGGCCGGCAAGACGGGGATGTGAAAATATGCGTCCTGCAAGTCCAACGCCACCATCCAGACTTCAGGGTCGAGGGCAGCCAAGACCTGAGCCAGAGTCAACATCTTGAACTTCTCCTTCCGGAGGAAGCGATTGACGTTCCTGAGGTCCAAGATGGAGCGCAAGCCCCCCTTGTCCTTCTAGGGGACCAGAAAGTAGTGGGAATAACAACCACTCCCTACCTCTGGCCCAGGAACACACTCGATGGCCCCCCTGGCCAAGAGGGCCGTGACTTCCTGTTGGAGAAGCGCCAAGTGTGCCCCCGACATGCGGTGGTACCGAGGTGGCATGGCTGGAGGGGTGGACTGAAAGGGAAGGGAATAACCCTTGCGGATGATCTGCAACACCCACTCGTCCGATGTGATAGCGTGCCAGTGGGGGAGATGACGGCGGATCCTGCCACCCACTGGCGTGGGGTGCCCCACAAAGCTCGGATTAGGAAGGTTTGGAGGTGGAAGCAGCGGGCGGAGGTAGACTGACCCCCACGCTGATTCCCAGACCCGCCTCTGCGGAAACCCCGGCCGCGCTGAGGCTGGTTCTGCACAGGCTTGCTGAAGGAACGTGCCTGGGCGCCCCTTCCATGGCCACGAAAGGAACGAAAACCAGGAGTGGCTGGGCTTTTCGTGGAAAGACCTAAGGACTTGGCCGTGGCCCGCGAGTCCTTAAAACGCTCCAGCGCACTGTCAGCCTTATCGCCAAACAGGCGAGAGCCATCAAAGGGCATGTCCATGAGTGAACTTTGGAGATCTGGCGAGAACCCGGTAGATCTCAACCAGGCGTGGCGACGAAGCGCCACAGTCGTAGAAGTTGCTCTACCTAGTGAGTCCGCGGTGTCCAGACCACACCAAATGGCGAACTTAGCCGCATCTTTACTTCTTAGAGTCCTTATGCGGCGGAGCCGTGGGAAAGGCACTCTGGGACGTCGAAGCTTGGATGACCAGGCTCTCGGGCGTAGGATGGGTGGTCAGAAAGGCAGGGTCACCCAGCGCCGGGCGATGACGCCTGGCGACGTTCTTATCCACAGGGGCCCCCGTGGCTGGCCACGACCAAGTGCCCAGTAAGACGTCAGTGAGGGCGTCATTAAATGGCAGCAGGGGCTCCGACGAAGTGGACGCCGTCTGGAGCACCTCAGTGAGGAGATTAGTCTTCAGGGCCACCGTAGGGAGATCAAGGCTGAGGACCTCAGTGGCTCGACGGAGCACCATCGTGTAAGAAGCGCCCAACTCCATGGTAGGTGGAGGAGAGGCAAATCCCGGGTCAGAGGAGAGATCAAGGCCGCCGGCCTCCTCTAACTCGTCTGCCCAGTCTTGCTCAGAGTCACACTGACGAGCAAGAGGGTCCTCGGACCCCTCCCAGTCGTCCTCCACCTCCGCCGGATGTGGAACAGACTGCGGCGGCAGGGCAGGTACCAGGGAAGGAACAAACGGCGCCGGGAACGGCGCCGGACGGGGCCGAACCGGCGCCGTGTCCCAATGCGGATCCCAGGTAGGGACAAAATGGTCCTGGAACCTGGGCAGGGGCAGAACAAATGGCATCCACAGCGGCGATGGAGGCGGAGCCGAGGGTAGCGCTGGGGCCGGAGCTGGCAGCGTGGGACCTGTTGGTGCCGTGGCCGGAACCAGCGGCGCAGGATCCTGTGGCGCTGGGGCTGGAGCCGCTGGTGGCGCCAACAGCCCGAAAGGATCCTGACACGGGACCGCGGGGCCCAAGGGCGCGCCGGCGGGAGCCCGAGGCCTAAACAGGCGGTCCATGGTAGCAAGAAATTCTTGCACCTGTGCGGGAGTCGCCGACGGACCCGGGTAAGGTGGGTAGGCCGCGGGACTCCCGGGCTCCGAATGAGCCGCATGGGCAGAACCCCTGTTCCCCTCGTCCGCATCCGGGGACCGACGGGGGGACGTCGGAGAGCGACGACGCTTCTTCGACTTCTTTTTGTGTCGTCTCTTACCCGAATCCGAGGGTGAAGACTTGGAGCCCGAGGAGTGATGATGGTGGCCCCGCGAGAGTTCTCTGGAGTGGCCCCTAGACCGAGAACGGCGCTGGGACGAGTGCCGGACCTCAAGCAGCTTCCGGTGCCGCTCCCTCAAGGCCTTCGGGGCCATGGCCAGACAGTCCATGCAGGACCGGGAGACGTGGTCGCTCTCCAGGCAGTAGAGACAGACGTCGTGGGGGTCCGCCACCGGCATATTGCGACGGCAGGCCCCACAAGACTTAAAACCAGGCATCCCTACGTGCACCAGAGTAGAAATTACAGGAGACAAAAGTCTCAAAAAGATTGTCAAAAAGTGAGTAGGGTACGTGCTCTAACCGGATCGGCGCTTACTGGCGCGGAAAAAGAAAGAACTGACGTCAGCGCGCATGGGTGGCGCCTAAGTAGTCTCCGTGACGTCATCTCGGCGCTTACGACGCCAGCGACGAACGCAGAGCCGCACGACGCCACCTACCGACGCGCAGGGGTACTGCTGATGAAAAACTTTCCGGATCCAGTCTGACGCCTGGGGATATTCTAAGGTAAGGAATCTATCACTAACGTGTCTCTTTCAGATAAACATGTAGCATTGGTTGATTTAAGTGCCATACTACAGGAGGAGAACACTTTCTTGGTGGACTGCTCCATCCACTTACACTCCCTGTCAGCCGTGGCTGTTGGAAAAGAACCAGGCGACAGTTTGGTAGAACAAGAAGCCTTTACTACCAAGTTTCAGGCATGGGATGTGTGGACAAACACACTGGATCCCCTGGAGCTGGCTTGTACCTCCTGGCAACAGTCCTTGATACTCCTGCCAAAAGCATAGGCTTTTGCAGATTTCAAAGATAGGTTCAGTAAGAGCCTCATTAAATGGTAAAAGTGGCTCCGATGATGATGTGGACAAATGAAGCACCTCAGTCAATAAATTCGACTTCAACTCCGCCAAACGTAGTGGCAACTAACATTTCTGCCGCCTTTCTGATCACAGAGTGATAACATGTCACCTGAGGTAGGGCAACACCCTTTGAGGATAGCAATTCCCACTCTGGAGAGGTTTTCAGACCACTTGCCACCTCCAGTCTTTCAAAATCTGGGTCCAAAAACCACAATTTCGCCCTTTTCCACAACTTAATCTTCACACAAATATCGTTCTTCCTCCAAAAGCCTCTTAGCCTCTCTTCGAGATCTTTTCCTCTACCTGTCCACTTTCGGGCCTGAAGGAACAGTGAGATGGATGGATGGGGCCCATGAAGAAGGTGGAATGCGGGAGGCATCCATGACGCCTCGCACCCTAGCCATTTTGGTCCACCTGCGCCTCATTCAACTTAACTACCTTCACTGCATTTACTCCACACCGCATCGATTGTGGAAAGCCCAGAAAATACCAGAGCCCACCTTCACCAGATGCTAGTAAGAAAAGGGAGACATTTTCATATGGTGTGGGGATGCTCAAATATCCAACTTTATTGGCTGAACATATTTACGCTACTCTCAGAAGTGTCAGGTGAGACATTGGAGGCCACTCCCAAAATTGGCTTGCTTGGTATCCTAGACGATATGGGAGGTCCTAGATATGACAGAACGCTGGCCGGCCTGGGAACTCTGCTGGCGAAAAGGAATATCGCAGAATACTGGAAGGTGCCAGATGACGCATACACACACCACCCCCTCCCCTCCCCCCCCTCCGTGGGAACAGAGGGCAGGTATGGACCCCTATTCAAAACTAAAGAAAGCAATTTATAACGCACACGGATGCCCAAAAAAGCACTCCAGAATCTGGGGCAAATGGTGGGCGTACTATGGACTGTGAAAGGGGGGAACAAATGAAGTGGGGGGGTAGGGACTGAATAAAATGGAGTATTGTAACTGGCTCCAGGGAGTCCCCTGCATGGGACTGCAAAGGATGTGCTCTACGTGTGCAAATTTTCTTAAAAGCAATAAAATGTTATTAAATAGCAATATATATCATTTCAATAGTTTTTAAGAAGTGAAGGTTCAAAATGTATGTATATACAGCGATGCGGTAACACCGTGGAACTATTGCGCAGTACCACAAAAGAAAGTGTTGTGGCCTCAATTTTATGACACAGGAACTTGGTCCCAGTGTCATAAGACATTAAAAAAAAAAAAAAGAAGGAACAAGGTGGCATGTTAAGTGTACCTTGACCCTCTCTGCCTTGTGGGAGGGTCCGGAAGGAGCCTCCACCACCCCCTGGGGTATAGTTAAAAATGTTCTTTTTTTCACTGTATCACAGTACTACTGATACTCCCAGCACGGCCCCCCTGAAAATATGCGTAATCACTGCAGTATCGCAAAAAAAAAAAAAGTATTGCGGACCTTGGGGTATTTCAACAATCATGGCGGCTGACCAGCAAGAGGGTGTGGAGTGCATGGGGCTGGCCACGCACGGGGTGCTGGGCTGCATCCAACCCCACACCACGCATGGCCGGGGCTGGGTTGGTATAGTAAGGTATGGTAAAAAAATATTACCTTACATTAAACACCCTAGAAATTCACTGGAAATACCACAGGTTAAAGTAACATAGTTAGGTGAAAATGTCAGTTAAAACTTATCTTTTAAACTCAAAATGCCGCTGAAATTCCACGGTTATAGTTTATCTTAAGAAACTATAACTTACACCCTCGCCATGCACGGTGTATGACCTCACATATTACATCACACATGAAATGTTCTATGACATCATTGATAAGATCACTAATGGCGTCTGAAATGACATCATTGAGGACAACACTGTGCACTGTGGGGGCGAGTTATAGCTTCTTCAGTTAACTATAACTAGTGAATTTCAGTGTTTTTTTTAGTTTAAATGTTACGTTTTAACTGACATTTATACTTTAACCTTTGTTTTTTCCAGTAGATAGAAAGATAGACAGACCAATACGGAGAGAGACAACGAATCAGGGGGAGCTGTTGGAATACTTTGGATCCAGATTTGTGCAGGACCCCAAGAAATAGACGTAGTCGACGTTTCGGTCTGTTTTGGCAGTAAGACCGTAAGACCATCTTCAGGACGTAGGGTTGATTATAAAACCAAACTGTATCCTTATACAATTTCTTTGTAAGGAAATGGACCCAGAAGCATCAGGATATTGGGACGCGTACGTCGTCCAATTAAAACAATTTCTTCTATGTCTCGCTTCTAAGCAACTAATGTGTTGTCATCAAATAGATAAACGGCAACGGTAATTTCAACCGATCGAGTACGCTTCTGTAAAGTATACTCTCCCTGCGCAAAGTCTATTTCTTCATACATTTGTTGATTTTAAGGAATTGTTTATAGTTTTGTCAGATTGCTTTCCTTTGTTAATCGATTGAATAGATGTATACATAGTTTTTGTGTAGGTTAATTTGTGATACCTCCAAAACTACGCTTGGTTGATTCCATGTACATTTCCCTTGGTCTCATTTTTGTATATATTAAATATATGTTTTTTTGAAGAAAAGCTAGCCCCGTGTTACTTAATCTAGGGTTTTAAGATATATGTCTGCCCAGTAGATTTATTTTCTTTAGATTTCAATTTTAGATTAAGTCTGAGTTCACCACTAATTAGGGTTGAACATCTAAGAATTTTTTTTTTTAACTAAGTTTAGGAACAAAATCCCTTGTAGGCAATCCTTCACTTATTCCCCCTTCTTCATAGCACAACAGCTACCAACGGCCTCAGCACCCTGCTCCCGGCCAAATACAGGATGCTCCCAAGAATCCGCTAGTAGAACATTGGGCCTGACCTTGCTACCTGCTTAAATTCCGAAGGTGAACCTTGAAATCAAACTATGTGGCTTTATATGCAATTTTTCTCTTTTCTCCCATTGACTTTAAAGGTGCATAACTTCGCACAAAAGTAATTCATTTTGCGAACTTGAAAAAATCATAACTTTAAAAGTACTTACTGTAGAACAAAGTTCTTGATCTACAAAATTGCATAAAAATTTGTTATTTTTATAAATTGGTCTCAGATTTATTCTTGAGTGTGGGTGTCATTTATTGCCTTCGTGAGTACAATAAATGCTTAGCACTACCCTCTGATAAACCTAACTGCTCACCCACACTATCACAAATAGAGCGTTAGTATTATCTACTTTTGCCTCTGTATACCAATCTGGGTCTCACTGGACTCTCTGCACAGTGTACTTCGTTTTAGCACACTGTATAGGGAGCCAGCGTCCTACACAAACTCAACAAGCATTTGCAATGGAGTAGGTCTCGCATGTACGCGCGTTTGAGCTATTGGCATTGAAAATGTCAATACCTTTTATTTATGTTTTGGTTTTTAAAAAATAAATAAAAGGCTTTGTCATTTACGCCACTAGCTCAAACTTGCGTAAATGCGAGACCTATTGCATTGCAAATGCTTGTTTTTAAATGCATTTTTAAAAAGGGAAAATGTCTTTGTTTGTACCATAGGAGTAACTGTTTGGGATTGCCATTTAGAACCCTGGGGCCCTCCTTGTCAGTGAACCCCCCACTATGTTATGTTAACTAGGTATTTGTAGAGCGCGCAGCTACTCCACAGAGTGTCCCGGCGTTGCGAAAGACCACGCAACACAAAACAGAGTGCACCAAGGCGGAACAGGCCAGGATCTAATGTTGAAAGAGCCATGTTTTTAGTTTCTACTACAAAGCAGTCTGCCATGGGAGGGGCTCAGTGTGAAAGTTAACCCTGACCCTCAAGTCTTTTGTCCCCCATGCCGGGACCTTCTTGGATCCAGATTCAGGGCGCTTTGCATGCGAAGGGGTCATTGCATAAAGCTGAAAGAACTGCCCATCCTTGGCCCCGCCCCATCAGAAACTGGAGGTTCCAGTTGCAGTGACAATGCCCGGCCATCAGAAACCCAAAACTGTCTGCATTCTCATGCTAATACCGGGCGCCTCAGGGTGGGGGCTAATGGCTGGAGTACCTGAGGAGGTGAGGTGCAAGTCCGCACGTGCGGCTTTTCCACCCTGACAAAGGTGACCCCGATCTCCTCAGGCTGAACAGGCCACCGCACCCGTGACCCCGATCTCCTCAGGCTGAACAGGCCACCGCACCGCTCACAAAGTCAGCCTAAATATCTAGCAATATTTCAGAGTTAGCGGCCGAGATCAGGCATGTTAATGATTATATCCGCACTCCATACACAACGTCTGTTTGTACCACGGCTACCTGTGCCCCGTTTGATACAGCGTCGCGTGCTGTAATTAGCAGTTGCTCACTTCCCTAGTGTGGGCCGTGCTTTGTTTACCTTTGCTGCACGGCTATATTACCCTTCAGGCTAATGTAGGCTCCAACCTTCTGCAACCTGAAGTTGCCGACCTTCTAGCACCGTATGTGCCCGAACACCTGTGTCCCCAATCTATGGGACAGCAGCCCACTTGTTGGGTGACCGCTCCCACAACCCGCCTGTCTACTTTGGCTATCAGGGCGAGAAGTTTTATGCTTAACTGAAGCAACCCGTAACCTGCCCATGGAGCAGAGTGCCCATATTCTGTTGCGGTTGACCCAACATTTGCACAGTCCTTTTTTATTGCTAAATCATGGCGCACAGGAATGTTCATAGCTAGAAGTATGTGACCATGAGCAAGTGTGTCCTCATGCACTTGCCATGTATCCCTTATTCCTTGTGGGAATTTCGCCTGCTCAGTTCCCTCCGAGGTGAAACCCCATAGGCTTCCCAGCTTAGTGATTCTGTCTGCTTTAATACAGTGAGCAATGTCTGCAATCTAGTGCCTAACATTCAGGATTAACTAAGCCCTCGTTTACCCCCATACTAGATTATTCCCAAATTTGGGGGTTCACACTGCCCACCCTGTTCAGACCCAGCAGTGGTAAATTACCTGCTCCGTTACATTTTTAATTTTGTTGAATACTGGACGTGCCAAATGTTCTTTTTACATAGTAGCCTTTTGTGCTTGACACCTTGTTTCCCCATTTATAGGGACAGCAGCACCCTATGTTGGCTGACAGAGTCCCCACCCAGCCTGGCTAGTGTGGCTATCCGGGGCGGGGCATATGAGCCTAACTGAAGCAACATGTCACCTACCCTCGGTTCTGGGGTGCACCTACTTTGCCCCGTTGGCCAGACAATTGCACAGACCCCTTTGATTGCTACACCCTGGTGAACACCAAACGGTGTCAAATCTTGGTTTTAAAGAATATATGTATTGCGCCCAATATTGGCGGCACCTCACCCTTTTGTGGAGTGACAACTTACGCAGCTCGACTGGCTTGCTTAACTGCCGTCCGATCACAGATGCACCGTACCTGCTATCCATCTGTGACCCTGGATGCTTTAACCAGCAAAAGTGTCGGAATCCCAGATTCCCAGTTTCATGTTTTAGCTGCAGTACACCTTCAGTGGATCCGCTGGGAGATACCACAAACAGCATTGGTCATGAGAACCTTAAGAAGCACACAATTTTCACCGGGGCGTACCTCTAAATGAGACCGGCCCCACACAGCCGTAAGGCCAGAGACACACCTATATTAAACCTATTTACTGGCTTTTGCCACTTGGCACCCTTCTGGTTGGTGATGTGGAACCTCCTACCCAGCATAAACTGACCGTCTAGCATTGCCTTCACACCACCCGTGTCCCTTGAATCACCCTCCATCCTCCTGAGCAATGGTCATACTGCTAAGTGGGCAATCAATTCAACATCCCTCCTTCCCTGCCGGACTGTTGCCTGTTCAGTTTGCTCTGTGGTGACTGCACCCAGACTTCCCAGGCAGCTTCATTGCTGACAATGTGGGCAGTTGACCTTGGGGAGTCTCACGCTTGTACCCACAGCGATTATTTAAATTAAAATGATACTGTGTATCTGAATGAACTATGCACAGGTAATTGAAACTCTCACATGTGCGGTTGTTGTAAACAACAAGGTGGATGGCCAGGATGTGTTGGGGGACCTCCCTCCTACCAGTCTCCGTTGTAGTTTGTGGTGTAGGCTGAAATGTTCCTATGGAACCTCAAGATTTAAAGCTTGAAGCCATATGGCGCTTTGCCCGAACCCGGAAGATCCGGCAAATGGAGGACCCCTGAGCCTGAACTATGCCCCTACGCGCTTTAGCATTGTAGGCCAACGTGATACACCTTGTTCTGGAGCCCCCCAACGGAACATCCCGCTGTAGCTCAGCGGACAGGTGAAATTGTATCCCAAGCCTTCTAATGTGTTGTTCACATGGTGAAAATTGGGGCTACTTTTAATACCACTGGTGTTGGAGAGCTGGTGGAGTGCTGTGGACCTACTGCCAGCATCTCCCATGCTCCGTCAGGGTTTCCTAATCCCCAGTCCTGTACCCTCCTAGTCCCCCTAGGATTTAACAGAGTTGACCCCCCCCCCCTCCCAACATGGGTTGTGATGGCCTGCTAGCCACTGGACCAGTATGTGAGTACTATCAGGGACCTAAAGCATTCCTCTATCTCAAGCAAGGAATGGCCACCCGCAGCGCTCAATCGCTCCCGAATAACATTGTCTTCCTGCAGTAACCATGCCCTTAATGGTACGTGACATTCTACAAGCACTGCGCAGCAATCCCCATTTGACCTGCTCGAGCATGTGGCCATTCTGCTGAACGACCTGTGGCCTGGGGGAGGGGAGTGCTACTAACCCTCGGGTCCTAGGCACTCAGGAAGCATCCCTCACTGCTGCAGGTATATTGTCTCGCCCTCCAGAAAATACTTCCCTCGCATCCTTGATTGGTGCGACGTGGTCTTTACTTTACTTTACTATTATTCTCGATAACAAGTCTCAAACAGGTAATGCGTGAGCTACTTGTGGCTCATGAATGCCCCTGAAGTGGCTCTCAAATTGAATCTCAACCCTGTTCATCATCCAAAGGATTTCTGCACATTGAAGAAGACCGCACTGTCCCCATTCGGACCCTACAAGTAGAAACCAGCCGACCCAATCGCAGGCCCTCGTGCTAAGACACAAACACTACATGGCCAGTAACGTGCCAATATGTGTCCCATTGAGATTATACAAGTAAAAGGCTTTAATGTATCAGCCAGACCAAAGTTGGAGTGAGAGCATAATGGTCTTAGTGTGGGCCAGAATGGAGGGGTATACGAGTGGCTAATGCAGGCCCAATGTTCTGTGAAAATTGCTGCTGCATCACCATACTGCCAATGGCCCTGAGCATAAGAAAATTGGTGATGTTGTGATACAACTTATGTAAATGTGGGCAGTGTTAACGTCCGTCCGTTCATTGTTCAAGCCCATGTATAGTTTGACTGTAAAGCGTGTATCACTGTGACTTTTACTGGCAGGGTGAAGATAGTTTGAGTCCCTCCCCACGCAGTATACAAAACCGATTGTATAACACTTATACTGATCTGTAGATAAGTGCATGACGTAGTCATCAATGAACCTCACAATGTTAATCCATTTCAGGGGCAGGAGACCGGGGATGAATATACCTTTACATTCCTATGAATATGGGTCTCTACTTCGTGTTTACTTCACTACACACGTTTGTACGGACATCCACCTGGGTGAGAAGCTCTGGATTTAGGACAACCCCACACGTTGACCAAAATCTTATCACAAATTGGCCTATTTGGTGTAAAAGGATTCTTAATGTTGCCCGCACAATAGAGCAAACTAAGCTGGGGTTATGTAAGGACCGCATGTAGCTGCCCACGTAATTGGGGATCGAGCAGGAAAGGACACGCGCCACTACCAATTATCTTAGGCCTGACAGCGGCCCAGCTGTGCCCAAAACCTCAGGTATCACACGTACTGTGCTTAAATTCTCGAAAACTCTCTTCCAGGATTGGCTTCAGGTGGCCACTGCAGCTTGCACCACCCCTGCTCCTGCCATGTTGCCAACTACTTAATCTCCCGACTCCTGACCATGACTCGTGCAACTAAATGCCTGGACTCAAACAGGCGGCCACTTTAGGCAGCACCACACGTAGCTCCTGCCGTGCTGCCACTCCTAGCAACATCACAACTACTAACCATGACACTTGGCAAGTGTGACAATACAGACTAATCCAAGCCCCCAAAGCTATTAAGGATGGCTTGGGCAGCAGGCAATAGTAAGTTCGATGATACCGATAGCTGTCTCTCAAAGAGCTGCTGGGCATACCACTTAACATGATCACAAACCAAGGAGCAGTTGCATCTGTATGCTGTAGGATGTGACAATGATACGTTCCCCATGCACCGTTAAAATTGTACGATGCTTCAGAAAGGGAGTTTTCATGCTCATATACAGCAGTGGGTGTACCCTACCTGTTTAACTCTGCCCGGGGACATACGATCCTCATTTTGCTACCCCGATCGCGGCAGGCCATGGAAAATAGGGGTAACGTAGAACCATGCTTTACCACATGCTCTCGAAGGCAACGAGGAGATAGTTCGCATAACATGCTAGTCGGTCCTCCCTCACTTGCACTATTCGGTGAAGTGGCAGATCAGATTGCAACTGATGCAATCGGGTGTCCCGAGTTCTTCTCCAGTTGACAATTTAGTGGCCATCAGGAATGTGTTCCGACACTGACACTAGCCAGGGCCCCACAGTCCCTCTCTATATAGGTGTTGCATGGTCGCAAAACCACGGACCGCCGAGCCGGACGTCAGCCCTGGAAATGCCTGCCACTGTAACCCGGACTGATTTGTGAGGCATGACAGCCTCTAAGGCAGCCCTCAAGCGCGTCCCCGTGTACAGGAAACCCCGACGTCTCCAGTACATACATGCACCGCCTCAACATATTACCAAGGGCTGAAACCCCTAAAATGTGCCCCCGCTTCCACAACATAGCGGTGCAAAGTTCCCCGAATAATGGGAGTGACCACAGCACCCCGGTGTGGCCGCCGTGACATGTCCGGTCCGCCCACATGCAGTTTGCGCTGGCCCAGTCTCTGGATTGTGTTGAAGAGTCGCCCGCTGAAAGAAGCGCCTACCGCCTCAGCCAACCTGAGGATAGGAGGCGCACACCAAGCCACTGTCTCCGCAGGCCTTGCCTCCCCGTCACAATCCGGCCCAGCAGACGGCACAGCCAAAACCAACAGCAAGAGGGAAGCCGTAGACACGCCAAACCGAGGTTCAAAAGAGTGAGGCTGAGTGTATCCACCAGGATTAAAACCTGTGCGGGGGGGGGGGCGAAACTGATCCCTTCATCCCCCTCCCATTAGAGCGAGAATCTAAGAGCCAGCCCACTAGGCCAGAAGGGACTCTCACCGGGCCCAAAGGAACACATCCACACCACACGCCAAAACGATAGAGAAGGAAGACACCTCGCCAACATCCCAGAGGCCTGGCCAGAATCACAAAGTAAAAGCAGGCACTGATAAAAAACGCAGCACTGGAGAAGAGCTAGAAAAAAGCATATGCCCCCCCACATCCATCAGCAACAAACAATAGAGTCCTCAAAATCGAGCTGTACTGAATAAAAATGTCCCGTCCAACAGCTGGAAAACCAGAGGACACAATCCATCATAGGCGTAAGGAGTCGCAAGTAGGGCAATCCATAATCCAATAAGAGAAACTGTGATAAAGAGCAACAAGTGCAGGACCGCCATGATCTCCTAAGGCGAAGTGAAGAAGTGAAATACCAAAACAACTCCCAGCTCACATATAGGCTGCTGCCCCGCATGTCGAACAACCAGTGAGCCAAAACTGAGCCATCCCGGGCCTCAGAGGTACAGTACGCCTAACACAGACACAGAAAACATAGCCTTATCCCTCCGTGCAACACCCGAAAGGCACAAGCAACGGAGAAGCCATAAACAGGGCCAGGGCTAAGCCCCTCCAGCGCTGCGAAGCAGTTGATGTTGCAATAATTATATCCACCAAACGAGTCTTAGAATTACCCATATATCTGCTACGAGCATCTGTGGCTAGCATTGTCACCCCGCGATGTGGGACAGGCAGAACCATCTAATTGCATAACAGTATCTCCTCCTTGCGTCTCAGCCGAACTGCCCGAGCCCCCCCTCCAGGCAGTGCAGACGGAGCGAGCTCCCACTCCCCGACTGGGCAGCGCGACCATGCCACAGCGGAAAAGGGACACCACGCCCGGGTGAGAAAACCCATGCACTCACCCGCACAAAACCTACGCCTTTCCCGAGCTCCCGGACCCGACCAAACGGTGAGGCAGAAAGAGAAATTAAACAGAGAACAGGAGGTTCGCTCCTCGAGCTAAACCCCCACAATTAACCTCCCACACACGCACAAACGTAATCGGGCAGGAGAGTCTGTCCCCACTTGGCCGCCACTACCTTAATGTTCCCCTCAAGCACCCCCGCCGGGGAACCAGAGAGCATGAAATCTGGGTCCGTGCTCTGCTGTGCCCTCGCAGACAAGGAACCCACATGGGTAGACCAAGGAAGCACTCACATCAAAAAACCCAACCCCTACTGCACACAGGGCCTCGGGTCACCCACCACGCCGCTCGACTGTCCCCCCGCACAGCCCTATACTGAAGGGAAAGACTTGTGTGGGAGGGGGTTAACAATACCCCTGCACTCACCGGGACAATGCTGACGCGAGGACACGACAGCGGAAGAACCAACGCCAGACAATGGACACCATCGGAACACAACGTAAAGGGCGTCAAGGGTAGTGGGAAAGATGCTCCCGCGCTGCTCCCGACGCGACTCCCGAACAACAGCGTGTCCGGCGCAACAGAAGACGCCAAGATGGCAGGGGAAGACATATATACCTTCCCCCACTCCTCGGCGCGCCGGAAGAGACGCGCCTAGCGCGCCACAGGCAAGGAGGGGGGACTCCTCCCTGAGTCCCAGCATTCGAGGGGGGTGGGTTGGTGCCCAAATGGCAATAGAGGGCCGCCCGCTTAGAGTGGCCCCCTGCGTGGGCCGCGGGCAGCCTCACATTTTATCAGTGCAAAAAAGGCGGGGGGGGGTCACATAATGACCCAAATGCGATCCAATAGTAGGCTAAGGGTCTTGGGGGGAGGAGGGGGTGAATTCCCAAAGACAGTGACATACATGGCTATGAGAAGTAAAAGCTAGCATCCACAGCCACCATCTGTGAAACAAGCCCACAGGACAGAAAGGCCACACAGGGTTTATGATCATAGATTAATTCAAAACACCCATGGGCCACTTACATTGCTGCTGCCACGAGGGTACAGGATAAGCATGGGCGCCCCACTGGTTACACAGAGACTCTTATTTCCTTCTCATTTACATTGGAAAAAATCCACAATTAATTCTACGCATTATATGTCCATCTAAACCCGTTGTGGACCTGAGTAGAGGCAAAAAGTCCACGATCGCCCATTACTCACATCTGAGCCCTTCCCCAAGTGACAAAATGCACTAGACATGCACGGTGCACATTTTGTTAGGACAATGGGCACGTACAAAGCATTCACACCAGCTAATCTCACTGATCCCGTCGTTAGCAGAATGAGATAAACATATACTTTGACTGTGTGAGAGGCCCGGACCACAGGACCCCTCCCTGAATGAGGGCGCGAGGAGGAACGCTGGCTGCCTTACAGAACGGTGCCCGGAGCCAAAAGAATACCCGCAGCCCCACAGTGAAATATGTAAACAAGGGGGCGGGGCCACCCACAAAAAGGTGCACACTCGATATTCCAAAACAAAAGTCAAGGCATTACACTTTCAGAAAATGAGGAAATTGTGCCGAGGTACCCGAGGGCAGGGTGTGTA
This sequence comes from Calotriton arnoldi, assembly GCA_963921515.1. Classification (NCBI taxonomy): domain Eukaryota; kingdom Metazoa; phylum Chordata; class Amphibia; order Caudata; family Salamandridae; genus Calotriton; species Calotriton arnoldi. Next base: position 724,866 of record CAWUFW010006840.1, on the reverse strand, counting down.
GTTTCAATTTCTTTTTTGGAGGGATGATATATCATATGCTTTCTTTTTACTCTTCCTTCTCTCAAAGCTCCTCTAAAATCCACGCTTTGTTTTTGCTATGAATAACTTTCCTACAAGCTGTTAATGCCGAGACTACGGTGTCTCAAGTGTTATAAAGCTGCAGCTTTGGAGAACTATATAAACAAGCACGTCTTGTTGTTGCATCGGGTCCCTGCGGCTGTCCGTGGCCCCCGCAGGGGGCCACCTCAGCAGGGCGGCCCTTTAGTGCCATTTTGGCACCACCCACCCGCTCTAGTCTTTGGAAGGGTTCTGCGGAGCCCTCTAGCTAGGTCGCCCTGTGACGTCCTTCCGGTGCGACAGGTGGGGGGAGGGCATATATGCCTCCCCCGCCCCTCCTGGCGGTCTCTGTTCACCAGCCACGCCGTCTAGAGTGGAGGTCGCCTCCACACGCCGTCTATGGGTAGATCTTGGTTCCGCGTCGGATCGGCAGCGTCGGTCGTTCAGGGGTGAGTCCGAGCTATGGGGGCAGTTTGTGCAGTCTTTCGAGACGCTCTCTTGGGGCTGGAGGCCCCTGCCCTTAGGCATGTTTAATGGAGCTCACCGCTCCGGAGGTGCTGTGTGCCTCGTTTGAGCCGGGCGTGTGATTTCAGCTACAGCACATGCAGTTGTCCCCCAGGGTATTGTGGGGGAGGCGCAGTGTAGTTCTGGTGGCGAGGACGTGGCTTGGTGTCATGGCTTCCTCCTTTGGATCTAACGAATCACGGTTCGAGTCTAGGCATTGGCGCAGCATGGTGTTTATGGACAAATCTCTTATATACCAGTCTATATATGCCCCTGGTATTTAAAGGCCGGCAGAAGGGGCTTCGCGTGTAGTGATGGAAGTTCCAAAGTATGAAAGGTGCATGGATTGAGGTAGAGGATGGTTCTCCCGCTCCGATCTTTGTTCGGATTTGAAGCAGCGAGCCTTTTGCAGCTTGGTGGCTCGGGGGCTGTGCGAAGGGAGGTGGGCTGGGGCGTCTCGACCTGGCACAGCTGGAGAGGCAACGCACGATGCCCAGCCTCGTGGTCAATTTTCAGCTTATAACCTCCCCCCGCCATTTGGGGGCTTGCTATTACGGCCTCCAGTACGGCCATCCTGTAGGATGAGTCGGAGTGATGGGGGTGGGGCGTGAAATGAGCGGCATGGTGGAGGCCCCATGGGTGCTGGGCATCCGTGTGTGAGAGCAGGGTGTGGTGGAGGTCCAGTTGCTCCATGTGCTTGAGCGGGGGCCTGGGGCAGCCCACTGTGTCCCTGCCCCGAATGGGAGGTAGCGGGGTATGGCCTGCACCACCATGAATATGCGCATTTTACGTTCATCATCGGCAGTGCGCATGGGGGAGGGGGCTTAGAGAGGGACCATTGTTTCAGGAGAGTTGCCCAATTCTGAAATTTCAACGCGCGTTTGCACCGGCTCCGGGTTTGTTTCGCCGTGAGTTTATAGCTTCTCCGCAGCTTTCCAGGGGTGCCGTGATCCCTGCCTCCGTGGGGCACCACCCCAGTTTCAGCTGGGTTACCATTTACCGCGAGCGTACAGGTTGACCGTGGCGTTTGTTGTTAGGGAGGGCCTGTGGCGCGTTTTCCGCCGATGTGGTTTGTTTCGTGGCCTTGGTCCCGACTATGTTGAGACATGTTTGTGGGGGGGGGAAAAGAGTTCACGGGCACCCTTTCGCTTGTGATCTATTGCCCGCTGGACACACTGGGTGCGTCGCATCTCCAGGGGTCCGGTGGTGAGTTTTGCGGGAGTGCAAGGCTAACCATGTGTGCTGCTGCGGCCAAGCGCCGGCAGCCTCTCCTGCCAGATCACGCTCGGGAGGCAGGGTTTTTTGGGGTTACATTGTAAGGCTTAGCACGGGAAACGGTTACAATTAGCAGGGGCTTGCAGCTGTGACTCTCTTGCTGGTATTGCATTGCGGCCTTTGTATGGTGCTTCATATCCCAGTGAGGGGTGCTGAAGTGCATTTCGGGTGGGTAGTGCCCCACACCTTTGGGAATGCATGATGTTAAAATGGTGAATTATTAATCTAGAAAGGAAATGCGCACTTAATGAATGCTCTCTAGACTTAATGAGATGCAGGCAGCGCGACCCCAGGTTGGCACCTTACACATCTGGATTGGGCGCACTTTGGAGTTTAGGAGGCCACAGCTCCCTCATATACAACTGGCCTGGTTTCCCCCGCTCAGCATGCTGGCGGGGCGACTATGGGGGGAGCCAGAGGAAAAGCAGTAGGGGTAGTTCTTTGTTCAGCTCATTGGACGGGCCCTGTGAACGATTTGACCCAGTGGTGCATTGCCGTGGAGCACAGGCATCCCAGGGGAGCCCAAGTGACTATTGACTGATGGGAGGAATCACACATTCTTCATGCCCGTAGTGGACCATTCATTCGACTGGTGCGGTCCTGAGGCCATTTTATGGGTGCATTGATCGCCTCAAATGCTGATGGAACCTTTTCCCCTGCAATTTTTGGTGTTTGATGCAGCCAAGGAGGGTCCCCAGGACTAGTGCATCTGCAGCCCCGACTCAGGGTATTGCCGGGCCTCATTGGGGGAGGTCGATTGATTGTATTTCGTGCCGCAGCGGGGGACAGGAGCCGGTTTTGGGGCCTTAGTTGCAATGTTTTGTTTCATTGGCAACGGAGGCTGAGTGGCCTTGGCATTGGCTTGTCCTTATTTGGTGGTTTTGGGCTCCAGACATTGCGGCCGGTAGTTGGTGTCCGGCCCAGTGTACACAGTTTGCAGGAAGGGTTAAGTTCCTTTTCTGGCAGCAATATCCTGGCAGTAAGAAACACAAGCATATGCGATCGACCTATTCTCAAGGGTGTTTTAGCCACTGGGTGGCACTGTTCAACTGTTTGTTCTACATTCGGTTGATGGTGGGTTGAAAGTTTGGCAGGTTGGAGCCCCAGTGATCGAAGTGGGGCAAACAACAGCCTCAAAGACTACGGAGTCATGCATGATCAGATAGGCCTCAAAGTGTAGCTGCACCATTACAGGATGCTAGCAATAAAGCTCCAATGCACATAAGGATGGCACGGGGAGCAGAGGGGCGCATGCGACCAGGTGGATTTCATTGCATCATGTTTTCAATCGGATGGGCATCGCCCTATCCCTCTCAGCAGGGGACCTGAGCAGTTCAGTATGTTCTTTTGTTGTTTCGCGGGCTACTCCTTCGGGATGGCCCTCCATACAATTGCTTCCACTGCCTTGGGTGGACACGCTGGTGGAGGGTCCCTATGTGACAGGGCATTGGGTGGATGGCCTTTCATTGATGCGTGCGCCGCACAGGTGGAGACACACTGCTCGTGTGTGCGGCTTCCTTTTCTAGCGCTGGAAACTGCGGCTTTCGCGTCTCCCAACCCCACGGCGCAACTGGGGGAGCGGTGTTGAGTGTCAACATATTACAGCTGCGATTACATTTTGTAAGGTCTCAAGTGAATAGAATCCTATAAATATTTTATTGTGGCAGTGAGCGTGTTTTATTACGGGCTTTGTCATTGCTGCACATTACCTTTTAGCTGCATACAGGGCGCAGTGCTTTTGCAGGGCAACACATTTCCGGCCTGCTTAGCGTAGCCAGCAACTGTAGCACAGGCGCAAGGTCTACAGCCTTTCGTGTGACGAGCCCCTTAAAGTCAAGGGTTCAACTCCCAGCAGTGGAGGCAAGGTCTTGTTCCTGTTAGGAATTAGTTACTTTCAGCATATGCTGCGAGCCTTATTTAACGTTAGGGTTAAAGAGAGCCACAAGTGATCAGGCCATAATGCATTACGCCACCGGGTCGCACAGCATTAAAATATTGTACCTAAATGGCAGGACACCTGTTTTAATTGTGCATGTTAATTATTCTTTATGGCCCGATTGTGCTAGCCTGAGAGTACAGTTTCCATCATAGATGGAAATGCTTGTTTAATTATATTTTGTTCTTAGAAGGGGTCATTTACATAATATACGATACGTTCCTGCCAATGGTGCTTAGATTTGAAATTCGTTGGAATGAGCTGCAAACAGCTGCTAATGTATCATGGACAGTTACGTTGGCTCGCAGAGCGAGGGATGCTTGGATGCTATACCATCATCCGTTTCATGTAAGGGCCTTTCTGGTGCGCATGGCACCCTCCCTCGGAATGGGGAGCGGGGGTCGATGTTGACCAGACAGGCGCATGGGTCACTGGGCAATGTCTTGGGGATCTCAGCTAGGGAGAACAATTGTGCAGCGTGCTGAGTGCGGTAGTTAATTGGTGGTACTGTTAATTATTGTTTCGTATGTTCGGTTTTGCTTCCAGTACTTGGGATGCATCCGGTTGGAGTAGCATCCTTGAAACATAACCATGGCTTCCTTTGCGCTTTGTTCGCCCCCTGTTCCCACGGACTGTCTGCCTCCTGGTACAGATTAGTAGAAGTTTGGGAGAGCCAGAACTCACCTAGAGGTGCCTGACTTAAGTTTGAGGGACAAGTCCAATGTGTCACATTTACTTAACGTCACAAATGTTCTAGTATCTCGCTAGCTTGCGCAAGCTGTGGTGCCGCAGAGTTTGGGGCAGGTTAGCATCCCCACCTTGCAGCACCACAACAGCCCAATAGTGGATAGGACATGTGAAACGCCTTCCCAAATCTGGCACCAGAACACAAGGTTAGTCAGGGCCAACTTGTCTGTTGGGCGACTCATGCAGGCGTAGGCTCACTACACTTCTTGCAGTCATACCAGTCGGAATTGAAGTATTGCCTTAGGTATCCCTGGGCATAAAGGAAGGCCAGACAAGCAGCCAGGGGGTTACAGAGCAGGTGCACTCTGCTCTTAGCATAGCATGTCAGGCTGCATCACCTCACCAGGAAGCAAGCACTTCGAGTGTTGGGTTGGACCCAGACAGGACATCAAGTGATATTGAGCTATGCGAACTGCAGGTGATCATTTTATCGGGAAGCAATTGAGCGCTGCAGGTAGCCATTCCTTGCTTGAGATAGATGATAGCTTTAGGTCCCCGACAGTACTCACATACTGGTCCAGTGGCTACCAGGCCATCGCATCCCAGGTTGCGGGGGTCAACCCGGTTAAATCCTAGGGCGGGCTAGGAGGGTACGGGACTGGTGCTTAGGAAACCATGACGGAGCAGGGGAGATGCTGGCAGCAGGCTTAGCACTTCACCTGTTCCCCCCCCCCACCAGTGGTAGTAAAAATATCCCCAATGTTCACCATGTGAACTACCCATAGGAAGGTTTGGGATACAATTTCACCGGTCCGATGAGCCACAGCGGGCCGTTCCGTTTAAGGGAAAACTACAGCAGAGACTGGTAGGGGGAGGTCTCCCACCACTCCTGGCCATCCACTTTGCTGCTCACAACAACTGCGCATGTGGGAGTCCAATTACCTGCGCATAGTTCATTCAGACACACAGTATCATTTCAATTAAACAATCGCTGTAGTTACAAGTTGCAAGCGTGAGATTCCCCCAAGGTCAACTGGTCACATTATCAGCAATAAAGCTGCCTAGGTGGTCTGGGTGCAGCCACCACAGATCAAACTGAACAGCCTACAGTCCGGCAGGAAAGGAGGGATGTTGAATTGATTGCCCACTTAGCAATATGACTATTGCACAGGGGGATGGAGGGTGATTCCAGGGACTCGGGTGGTGTGGCGGCAACGCTAGACGGTCAGCTTATGCTGGGTAGGAGGTGCCGCATCACCAACCAGTAGGGTGCCAAGTGAAAAAACCCAGTAATTAGTTTTAATATATGTGTCTCCCTGGCCTCACAGCTGTGTGGAGCCTGTCTCATTTAGAGGTACGCCTACATGAAGATTATGTACTTAAGGTTCACATGACCGATGCGGTTTGTGGTATCCCCTAGCGGATCCACCGTAGGTGTACTGCAGCTAAACAGGGAACTGGGAATCTTGGTTTCCGACACTTTGGCAGGTTTAAAGCATCCAGGGTCGGGGATGGACAGCAGGTAGTGTTCACCTGTGAACCGACGGCAGTTAAGCAAGCGGGGTGTGCTGCGTAAGTTGTAATTGCACGAAAGGGTGAGGTGTCCCCAACAGTGGGCACTAGACATATTGTTTCAACCCAGATTTGACACCACTAAGGTGTTCACCAGGGTTTAGCAATCATAGGGGTTTGTGCAACCGTCGGGTCAAACGGGGCGAAGTGCACTCCAGAACCAAGGATAGGTGACATGCTCCGGCAGTTAAGCTCAAAGGCCCGCCCGTGGAGCTACAGTAGCATCGCGGGGTGGTGACGCTGCCAGCCAACATAGTGTGCTGCCGTCCCAAGAAATGGGGAAACAAGGTGTCAAGCACAAAAGGCTACTATTTAAAAGAACATTTGGCACGTCCAGTGATCAACAAAATTAAAATTTACCGGAGTGGGTAATTTTCCACCGCTGGGGTTGCCCAAGGGTGGGCAGTGTGAACGCCCCTGCCCCCCCCATTCGGGAATATTCTAGGATGGGGGTAAAGTAGGACGTAGTCAATTCTCATTGTTAGGCACCATATCGCAAACAGTGCGCACTGTATGAAATCGGACAGATTCTCTTAGCTGGGATGCCTAGGGGTTTCACCAGAGGGAGTTGAGCTGGCGAAATTTCCACAAGGAATAAGGGATGCATGGCAAGGGCAGGAGGGCACCCTTGATCATTGGCACACACTTCTAGTTATGACCATGCCCATGCGTCATGATTTAGAAAGCAGAGGGACGGTGCAAACAAAGCACAATTCTCCTCGCCCGAATAGCCAAAGTAGGCAGGCGGGGTTGGGAGTGGTTACCTAACCAGTGGGCTGCTGTCCCATAGATGGGGACACAGGTGTTCAGGCACACACAGTGCCAGTAGGACGGCAGCTAGGTGAGATCAGCAAATAGATGGGGCAATGTGAGCCATGGTGTCTGAAAGCGGCCCGCCCAGAGTTGGCACGGGGCTGGGTCATGTGAGGCAGTGGAACGTTCCCGCAGGAGGGGGATTAGTTCTTGGCACAGGTTCACAGGCCAGAAGGGCCTTTGGCATCAGATACTAGCTGATCCAGGCTAACGTCAAGGCCTATTGTGATATTAATGGGGCCCATCTATCACCAGTAGGGAGGGATCCCTTTCCTTTAGATTTGCAGGAGCCCTGGAAATGAGCTGTTTGGTGAGAAATGAGCTGTTTGGTGAGATCAGCAACTACATGGGTCAATGTAACTCTGGTGGTCCGAGATGATCCCCCGCAGAGGTGGCACAGAGCTAAGTCAGAGGAGGCCGTTGAACATCCCTGTAAGAGTGAACAGTTCAAGGCGTAAGTCCTGGACCAGAGACTAGATGATCCAGGCTAATGTTAAAGGCTACTTTGTTAAAGATGGGGTCCATTGCCACCATGCCATCCAGGCGTACGCCTAGGTTAGGTTGACTAACTTGGGGTGCAATTGTAACAGGTGGGCATGGATACTTTCCACTGGACATGCACGAAGCCTTAGAAAGCAGGTTGCAGGTCAGAAATGAGCTGTTTTGGTGGGGGGCTCTCGCGGCGACGGGAGCCGCCTCCAGAGCTGTGGCGGAGTTACAGGGCGATCTGGAAGCAGACTGGTACAGTAAGGGTACCTCTGCGGCAGACCGGTACAGTAAGGGTACCTCTGCGCGGCACAGTAGGGGTGCCAGAGCCAAAGACCAGGAGCCTCAGGGCAGGTTCCTGGAAAACCGCGACGGCGCCCCGTTAGTCCTTCGGGCGGTTGGGGGCCTGACCAACCGGGGGTTTGCCCTGCTACGCTCCGCCCTGAAAAGAACGTCAGTAGAACAGACCAACGTGTCACGTGATCCGGAAGAGGATCATCAAAGGTAGCACTGACGGGGTGCCCCACAGTGCTGGCTCACCAGGCGGGCGGGGGCAGCATAGGTTGGTACAGCTGCCCCGCCCTTGGATCGCCCGTAAGATAACCCACATATTGCATACTCCTGTATGGAATAAACCTGCAGCAAAATTTCCCACTACAAAGTTGTCTTGTGTATTTATTCATTCTTGCATGCTCAGACGGGGGTGGGAGTAGTTGCCGATAATGGCACTATGCGGCTGTCCGCGGCCCCGCAGGGGGCCACCTCAGCAGGGCGGCCCTTTAGTGCCATTTTGGCACCACCCACCCGCTCTAGTCTTTGGAAGGGTTCTGCGGAGCCCTCTAGCTAGGTCGCCCTGTGACGTCCTTCCGGTGCGACAGGTGGGGGGAGGGCATATATGCCTCCCCCGCCCCTCCTGGTGGTCTCTGTTCACCAGCCACACCGTCTCCCACCCCACCTCTTACCCGGCGCCCTGGCTGGTGGACAGGGTACTCTGAATGTTTTAATGTTTTCCTTTTGTGTTGCAGGCGGAGTTACAGGGCGATCTGGAAGCAGACCGGTACAGTAAGGGTACCTCTGCGGCAGACCGGTACAGTAAGGGTACCTCTGCGCGGCACAGTAGGGGTGCCAGAGCCAAAGACCAGGAGCCTCAGGGCAGGTTCCTGGAAAACCGCGACCCGTTAGTCCTTCGGGTGGTTGGGGGCCTGACCAACCGGGGGTTTGCCCTGCTACGCTCCGCCCTGAAAAGGGCATGAGTAGAACAGACCAACGTGTCACGTGATCCGGAAGAGGATCATCAAAAGTAGCACTGACGGGCTGCCCCACAGTGCTGGCTCACCAGGCGGGCGGGGGCAGCATAGGTTGGTACAGCTGCCCCGCCCTTGGATCGCCCGTAAGATAACCCACATATTGCATACTCCTGTATGGAATAAACCTGCAGCAATATTTTCCCACTACAAGATTGTCTTGTGTATTTATTCATTCTTGCATGCTCAGACGGGGGGTGGGAGTAGTTGCCGATAATGGCACTATGTCCTCTGTGGTGGGATGAGGGACAGCCCTCGCGCTCAGTTTAACATGGGCAGACCCATAATCTCCCACAGTGTAAAAACATTTTTTTTAAAAGCGATGGGGGAGAGCGCTGCAGGCAGGGAAAACAAATATTTGCAATGTAATAGGTCTCGCATTTAAATGCGAGACCTATGCAGCTACTGTCCCGGCTGCTTCAAAAGAGAAACCGCGCATGGCGCGCTAAATGTAAGCAGAGCACGTCGTGCCTAGAGCAACTCAATAAAGTAAATAGTGCTCACAGACAAAAAACAGACGTTCCGTGTAACATGCGAAGTAAAAGGGCCAGTCGCCATGGGAGGGTACAGATGAAGACAAGGCGGTACAAAGGAGGGACTAGCAAACCTCTTTATGAATTAGACGCCAGCATTTGCGTAGGACACGGACACAAGCCAATGGCAAATATGGGGGGCAGTGGGTGGAGCTTCTATTACATACTCCACTACAAAAAGTCTCCCAGAGCAGCGCATGCGCGCCGACTCTAGGCTCGACCTAAAAAGGACTGCCCGGGCACTTTCGGTAGACGGCCAATGCTTGTTTCCTAATTGCCTATTATCAAATAGATTGTCCAGACCAAAGTTTAAGCAAATCCTGGAGCAAAATGCAGATAGCACTGTTATATTAATAACTGTACTGTACACATATAACTGGTAGAATAACACACAACACTGCATTATGGAATTAATGATTTAAAGAGTTATCTGTGGCTGAGTGTTCCGAGGCAGAATGGTTTCAGTTTTTGCAGTTGCTTTGTATCTGAATATATAACTTGTTTTGGGTGTTTAATATTTACTCAACATAGTACATATTTTCACTATCATGGCGTGTGCTTACACAATAGTTACCCTGGATATAATGGTAACAACTGTTGTGTTATCTTCCTTCACTCTCAGGAATAAACTTTACAGTGAAGGTAACCTCCCAACTTTAACACCGTGTGTGTGTGTGCTTTCGCGAGAAAGCTTAAAAACTATACACAGCGCAGGACATTTACATGTTTATAAGCATTTTGGTGGGTAAATAAGCCCGTCTGGCCTACGATTTGGTGATTATATATTGGCGTTGACAAAGTGAGCAAGTGTAGAAACAAAGTGAGGTCGAAGGGACATGCATGAGATGACGCTGAATGTGGCAACGTTACCCAGTGACCTTGCCTACAAAAGAGGATCTCGATGCCAGTTTCTGGGACATATAAATCTTCTGTTATCGGACTACTGGACCGTGATGGATAACAGGGCTGCGAGACATGTCAAAAACGGCGCACAGCCTCGGTTAATAGACTGACTGCAGGGGCGTCGTGAACACCCCGCTTTAGCAGCTACAGCGGGGGTGGGGTTCTTGATGGGCCTCGTCCGTCTGCAACTCGGCAGATAAAGGCTCATGTTTAACATGAGTGAATGTGTTAGTGTAAGGATGGATGTGTAAGTGAAACGGAGGGTGGATGAATGAATGAGTGAAAGTGTGGGTGGACAGATGGATGATGGATGGACCAATGAAATAGGGAAGGGATGGATGAGTGAATTAAAGCATACATGGATGAATGGATGGTTGACTGAAAGGTGGATGACTGGAGGAATGAAAGAATGGATGATAAGTGGAAGGGCAGGTGGATGAGTGAAAGGGCGGGTGGATGAGTGAAAGGGTGGGTGGATGAGTGAAAGGGTGGGTGGATGAGTGAAAGGGTGGGTGGATGAGTGAAAGGGTGGGTGGATGAGTGAAAGGGTGGGTGGATGAGTGAAAGGGTGGGTGGATGAGTGAAAGGGTGGGTGGATGAGTGAAAGGGAGGATGGATAGATGAGTGAAAGGATGGATGGATGGATGAGTGAAAGGATGGATGGGTGGATGAGTGAAAGGATGGGTGGATGAGTGAAAGGATGGGTGGATGAGTGAAAGGATGGGTGGATGATTGAAATGAGCAATGGAAGAGTGAAAGGAGGGATGAGAGAGTGAAAGGAGGGATGGATGAGTAAGCGAAAGAATGGATGAGTGAAAGGGAGGGTGGATGAAAGGATGGATCAGTGAAAGGGAGGGTGGATGGATGAGTGAAAGGGAGGGTGGATGGATGAGTGAAAGGGAGGGTGGATGGATGAGTGAAAGGGAGGGTGGATGGATGAGTGAGTGAGTGAAAGGGAGGGTGGATGAATGGATGGATGGATGAAAAGGTGGCTGGATGATGAATAAAAAGGGTGACTGGATGGACGGATGAGTGAAAGTATGGATGGATTAGTGAAAGGATGGATGGAAGGGTGGATGGATGGAAGGGTGGATGAGTGAAAGGGAGGGTGGATGGATGAGTGAAAGGGTGGATGGATGGATGAAAAGGTGGCTGGATGATGAATAAAAAGGGTGACTGGATGGACGGATGAGTGAAAGGATGGATGGATTAGTGAAAGGATGGATGAATGGAAGGGTGGATGGATGAGTGAAAGGATGGATGATTAGTGAAAGGGAGGATGGATGAAAAGAAGCGAGGATGGAGTGAAAGGATGGATGAATGGAGTGAAAGGATGGATGAATGGAGTGAAAGGATGGATGAATGGAGTGAAGGGTCGATGGATGGGTGAGCAAAAGGATGGATGAGTGAAAGGGTGGATGGATGAGCGAAAGCGTGGATGGATGAGGAAAAGGACGGATAGGTTTAACGGATAGGTTTTGAAATGGATGGATAGGTTTGGATATGGATGGGCAGACGGATGGATGGATGGATGGAATGGTGAAAGACTGAAATATGGATAAAAAATGAATGGATGCCAGAACGTAAATGTGAAATGGTGAAAATCAGCGGGTGCATGGAAGAATGAAAGAATGAATGGATAGATGTCGGGATGGAAGAGACACGAGCTCTTCTGGGGAGGGTCACAATGACTTGCTTTACTTGCTTGGTTGCCATAAGGGCTTTGGTTCAAAGTGAGGGGTATTTTAATTTTCTGGCTACTCCCTTGGTATGGTTCCCCATTACGTCATCCATCATTTCAAAGAAACAAAGTATGAAGGTGGGGCAGAGAAAGTGATGAGATTTTATTGCTTTTATTTTATGAAATATACAAATAAGCATTAATCGAGAATGTGTAACTGTCAGATTTATTAGTATTTACTTCATACTCCTTGGAACTGGGCTTCTGGCCTCAGGCCACATTCTCCAAACTGAAAGCAGGGATCTCACATTCAATCTTTTGGGCTCCCAAACACACGCAGTGAACCTCTTCTCTCAGATCCTGTTGGCGAACTTTCAGCTTGCAAGCTTCTGAGGACCAGATTAGGGCACAGATGCCATCTTGTAGCAACAGGGTGCCATTTCACAAAAAACAGAGTAGCGCCCTATCATTTCCCAACTTCGGTCTCTTGTCTTGATTCCTTCTGCAGTGGAATCAGAAATACTTTGTCAGACTTCATGACCCCTGAGCCTCCAGATAGATAGAGATGAAATCAAGCACTGGCAAAGCCAAAAGATCATCATTCCCTGTGCTTGTGCATAACTCACCTGGTCACACGTTGAAATTAGTCTTTTTCTTCGCTACCTAGCATCGTCAGTTAAGTCAGCCGCTGTTGCCTTAGAGCTTTGGCATGACTCGTCCACCAAGTCTAAAGTAACAATTTAAGAGTTACTTGTGGAGACTGTCGCGGTTGTGTGCAGCAGTTTGGAGTGGAATACTCTCCCGGCTCTTAGGTCCCAAACAAAGTCGTGTATCTCCACGAAAAAAACAAAAAACGCTTTTCCCCCTGGATTTCCCTTAAGCCGGTTTCATAAGACTTGCCTTTTTCTGTATTCTGTATTTCTACTGTACAGGGCTCTGACTTAAGTGTGTCCAGGACAAGGACAAGCATCTAATTCCAGAGACCCAGAAAAAGAGGAAGACCCCGTAATTGCAGGAAGACACATCCCTAATATCTTGACTTGTCGATTCTCACTGAAAACTCGTGTAATGAGTATGCATTGGACAGTCCGGGATATACACTTGCTCGTTAGTGCTGTAAAGCAAATTCTCTTCTTGATGATCTCAGCAATCCTAAAACGGTGACCCCTTTTAGGCAATCCTCATTAAACTTCCCCAAAAATCAACTGTCATGTCAGTCCGAGTCTGCACTGAACTAGGTTCGTTTCCAGACATCCTACTAACATGTTTTCATAAACACTTTAGTTCACATGTTTTCAAAATACATAAATGTGTCTGTGGCTTTAGTCATGGTTCAGGAACGCACAGCTTGCTCCTTGTGATCCAAGTCTCCATAAGTCACACTTATATCTTAGAAAAAATATCAAAGCTGATTTTTGGAAAACTTGGTTTACTCTTAGGGTGACTTTGGAACATTCTTTGGAAAACAGCCGATTATTTTCAGGGCTATTCAACCCACATTAGCTGAATATATTTTGTCACGTTCCTTAATATGATCAGCTACTTAGTGCAGGTCGTCTTCACTTCCTTCTCCCATCTGTGTTTTTGCTTCTCCGTTCTTTCTTTCTTTCCCATAGCTCTGGGTATTCCTCTATCGTCCAATTCCTATAACGTTATCCTACCCGCTTTTTAGCTATCTCTATCACACCTTCTATTCTCTCATCTCTGGTCTAGGTTCCCATCGTTGTAACCCTTGTACTACGTCCCTTGGCCTCGCCGTAATCTCTCAACCCTTACTGGAGAACCATACCCCCTTTTACTAACGTCTCTGCTACTGCTCCTCCACGATATCAGATTTAATGCATTTCCTTTTAGGGCCTCGCAGATTTATTTCTAGCTCCGTTCACAACAGTACAGAGCACTCACTCTTTCTTTTTTCACTAACCAACCTTCATTTCAGAGTAATTTCCCTTTTTTTTATTATCAAACTTCTTTTATCATCCGTGCTCTGCCTCACTTCCTTACAATTATTTTAATAATGTGGCTTACTCAATGCTTTAGGAGTCAATTCCTTCGTGTGTCTAGTATATCACTTTGGCTCCTTTGCTCACTCCCATTTAAATGAGTCCCCACTCCACAAAGCAGACACCACATGTGTTCGAAGTAGCCTGATATACGGAGGTGGACCACAGGAATGCCACTCATTACCTCCAATAATCTGAGAAAAGGACCATATCCTCGGAGGTGGAAAAGAACTCTGACTCTGGCACAGAGGGATGTCCTCCTCAAAGCAGGGAACATTTATGCTAGACATCTTCTTTTCGTCCGCAATGTGGGTTCCAAAGCAGAGTACGATGGCAATGTAGAATGCCATGGACTTGGCACTGTTAGCAAGTCAAGGAGTGAACCTGTCACGATTCATCTCAGAGAACTATCTTTGTATGCTTGATGATGTATGCAGTCAGTGGCAACTTCCACAAATTGGTGAGGTTCAATCCGAGGTCAGTCTTCGACATCCAGATTATAGAATAGTAGTCCTTCATGTTGCAAGCAGTTGCGACTTTTAGCATGAATAGCATATCAGCCATGTAATGGAGAATTCCGACATCATCGTCACTCTGCAAGATTCCCCATATATCAAGTTAGGAATAATGGAGAGAGGAAAGAGATTTAGGGGACACCATAGGTGCGCGATGGTCATAAATCTGGTGAACATGATCAGGACCAGCTAGGTTTCTTTTTTCTCCAGGTACGAATGCTGCATCACTGCAGAACTATGGTGTTTAACAGGATTAAATGGTTGACAGTGTCAAAGGTTCCAGAGAGACCAAGTACTGTGAGGAAGAAGGAGATCTCATTATTTTAGATTAGGGACGTCACTGACTTTCTGAACGGCTGAAGTATCCCTACTGCACGGAAAAAAGAACCCAGACTGATCATCTTGAAGGAGTACGTATGCTGTTTATGACAGTGTCGTGGATAAGAGTTGCAAGAGCCTTTCAAGTGATATTACCAAGGAGAAGGTAGTTTGTAAGGTCAACAGGACCCAGGTTGAACTTCTTTAGAAGGTGGAAAATGTGTCTTGACAGTGTCAGGGAAGGAGACCTGGTCACGGGGCATCTTGAAGATGTTATGTAAAAGTTGTCAGGACTTCACCAAAGGTTTCCCCGATTATAAAAAGGCAGACAGTCTTACTAAGATGTGCCCTTGAGAAACTGGCAGTGTGTTACCTAGTCATCAACAGAGAAGGGATTTAAGGTGGTCTAAGTGAGTATGATTAGGGGTGGGACTGTTGTGGCGATGTAGGGTAGGGGTGCATTGTTGATGTGCTGCCAAATACAGTCAATCATAGGTGTCTACTGCTTACACCGTTTCAGATGAACTTGAAGGAAAGCCTGCTTCTGATGGAAAAAAAAAGAAAATTAACAATGAACTTTATGAATACACCTCATCCATATATAAATACTCAGGCTGGCATTCCTGTCCATCGCTTCTTGATCACACTGTCACCGAGGACAGGGAAACCTTATGAAAACAGTGTTGCCACTCCTTAATAGGTACAGCCCTACCCTAACTGCGAGGCGCTTTGGGTCAGGGTGCATACATAAGGATGCAGTGTATTTGCAAAAACTGATATTTGCAAGAAACCGATGGTGATAAACAGGCGTTCATCCAGCTAAAAAGGGCAGTGAGTGGAGGTAACCTGTCGTCTACGCCCCCATAATGATGAGAAAGCCTTGGAAACAGCAAGAGTCATGAGGGCCTAGATTAAGAAGCAAAGCCGGTCCCAGACGTCTGGCAGGGTAGGAGCGGCCATCAATCCAGAAGCCCAATGGGAGGAAGTGCGCTCACTCAACACATACAATAAATACAACCCTACTGAATGAACTAGCTGATGTGGTTCAATTTTTCTCTCAGCATATTATGTCGGTAAAATTCGTTCTAAATACTGCCAAACCTAACAAATGTTTGCAGTTGCCAATTTTCTTGCCATAGTAACTTAAAGACCGTACCAAGAAACCTCACAAGACAAACTACTGTCAGCAAATTTCTTTTTGTACAAAGTAGGGAACAGCGTGAGCCAATGACGTCTCAAGAATTGGGAAAAAATGGCAACGAATTTTACGGTTGCCATTCTTCAGAGTTAGCTTCAAATTCCGATACCGTAATTCCCAAAACTGAACAAAAGCTAACGTGAGAAAGAAGGAAGGCCTTTAAGGATGCGCCATTGTTCGCCAGCATGCAGATCTGAGCGCGCAGTAGGAAGCATCCTTCCATGCTGCGTGCTATTATTGGACCCTGCACGCCATGTGCATAACAATGTTATCCGCGCGCACAGACAGCAAGCACCCTTTTCTTTAAGCTCCCACATAACTCAAGGCAAGCTAGAAAGGTCCCTCAGTTTCAACACGCATTAGGGCTGTGCGCTGCCTGCATGCACTAGGGTATTTTTTCTAACTGTGTTCTCTCTCGGATATCGTTGTGCTTTCCAAAAAGCATAGAAACAAAAGGCCAAAACCGTTATGAGGATTCACAATCTGAATTTGGCAACATGCGTACGAGGATTATAAATTATGCAAACGTGCGCTAAGAAACTTTTCGCCACAAATGCAGAACTGCATCCAGAGACGTTTTAGGCATGGACAAAGTGGGCTTTGGCCCCGGGCACCAGCCTTTAATGGGGACCCCTGACAGAGCCAGCAGCTCTGTTCTGCAGAGTCTCTCCCTGATGACCTTCAAGAATTTTAAACACATGGTTTCAAATTCCGCTTTTCTTTCATTTATTGTTAATGTGGGTGATGTGTGATTCTATTACAGACATTTTGCAGAGAAATGTGTTTATGTTTCATGCAACATCCATAAATAAGTTTCTTTTAGATTAAAACAGGAACTCACATATTCCTATGTCACAGCGATTATTTGCAGTAATATTAGTGAGCTGCTGCTGTGTTACAATATTAAAAACGCATGTCACTATCCCTAAATAATAGATGCAAACCCATTAAGAATTTGGATCAGTGTGCCTGTGCACAGTCAGTTACCTGGTAAACTAACATTGGCATAGCCAATAGGTCTCGCCTTTGGGACCTTATAAGTGTTTAGCCATGCAACAGTTGATGTTGTTGCACCAAGGATATTGTGCTGCATATCTAAATACTTATAAGGTCCCAAAAGCGAGACCTATTGGCTATGCAATAGGTCTCGCATTTATAAGAGTTTAAGCTATTGACATTGTAAATGACAATGCCTTTTATTTATCTGTTTTGATAATTAACACATAAATAAAAGGCATTGTCATTTACAATGCCAATAGCTCAAACTCTTATAAATGCGAGACCTATTTCATTTTAAATAAGCAGCCACCATTGTCGCGGGCTGCTTGGAAAGTGAAAGCGCACATGGCCCACTGAATGTTGCAGGAAAGCATGTCGTGCCTGCAGTAGGAGAAACTCATTAAAGAAAATAGTGCTTACAGACTAAATAAGACATACGGCGTAACAGAAGTAAAAAGGCCAGTCCTCATGGGAGGTTACAAATGAAGACAAGGCGGTACTAAGGAGGGACTAACAAGCCTATTAACGAATCAGAAGACAGCATTTACAAAGGACAATGACATAGGGCAATGAAAAATATGGGCGGAGAGTGGGCGGAGCTTCAAGTCCATATTCGAATACAGCATGCCTCGTAGAGCAGTGCATGCGCTGCCCAGGCTCCACCTAAAAACGAGGAGAAATAAAAGTATTTCTCCCCGTGCGCCATTCTAACACCTGCTCTTGCATGGCGTTAGTTTTTGGTGCTGCCTCAGATTTACACATCCTTGTAAATCTGGGGCAGCATCAAAATGCAATGGGTGCTGCGGTGGAACACCCACAGCAACACCCATTGCACGCCCCTTTCACGCAAAGCGATGCGTGTAAAGGGGCCATATTTACAAGGCGGCGTTAAGCCACTCAAAGTGGCTTAGCGCCGCTTTGCAAATATGGAGAAGGGCATGGCGCCACCAGAACATCGCTAAAAGTGACGTTCTGGTGGCGCCATCCCCTTGTAAATATACCTCTTAGAGTTACACAGATATTGTACCAGAGAGAGTGTAAACAAAGGTGACCACAGGGCTCAAGTAACAATGGCAGACTTATAAACACTGCACCACGAGTAGCTTTACAGACCTCGAATGGCAGTGGAAGACAGTGGAGGAGGTAGTGAGGTAGAGTAACTCATGGAGAGTTAAACAGGTAGCGCAACAGAGGTGCAGCAATAGTGGTACAGTAGCATAGGGTGAGTAACAGACAGAGTAACGATGGCATACGTACAGTACCAGTGCAGAATAATAGAGGCAAACTTACAATCGTGTTATTTTACAAGGGCAGAGTAACGTAAGTTTCAGAGCTCAGTCACAGAGATAAAGCAATGGGTGTTGTAATAAACAATAACAAAACAGAGGTATGGTTTTACACGCTATAAAGTCCTCAGTTCAATAGAAGTCACACAGAGGTATAGCAGCAAACGTGAAGTTACGCAATTGGGGTCACTGAGGTTGTGTAATAAGATATAAGTAAATGAGAAATTGTAAAAGAAATGGAGTTGCAAATTTTAAGTTACAGAGGCAGAGTTACCGAAGTAAAGATCCAGAAATAGGGTTCCTGAGACAGCGCCGTAGAGGTAGAGATACAGAAGTAGGGTTCAGATATACAGCTGAAGAGGCACGGAAGTAGATATACAGAAGTAGGGTGACAGAGACAGCGCCAAAGAGGCAGAGATACAAAAGTAGGATGAAAGATATAAAGCTGAAGATGTAGAGTTACAGAAGTAAGGCCACGGAGATCGAGTTGGTGATGCTGAGTGACAAAGAGTTAGTTCCTGACTGTCCCTTTATCTCACTTGTTCAATTCCCTGCTTTCTTCATTTGTGACTGTTTTTATGTTCTCTCTCTTGTTCGCGTTCAATGTCTGATGAGAAAAAATGAGTGCCGGTTATGCCCACCGGCAACCAGCGGCTGAAATTAACTACTGCACAACTGGTAAGCAAACATCAATGAAGGCTTGCCAATATCAGAGGTATCACATGCCTGAGGGTTATCCTGGTGGAATCCCCAGGTTCCCAAGGCGAGCACACAAGGTTATGTGACAAAAAATTATGTCAGGAAGAGCCACCACAAACAAAGAAGGGGTTGCCAGCCAGAAGTGGAGACGGGAAGCATTAAATAGCTGGCCAATGGAGCAGCACAAACGTAAAACAATTGGCATGAAGCCCAGATGGTAATGATTGTCACCCCTCCCCCCCCACCATTGAATTAACCAATCAGGGCTCCCAAGGGCCATTTTAAAAGGGACACCAGTGAGAACCCCAGCAGCAGCTGGCTATGTGCCAAGGGGGGGGAATGGTTTGCAACAGTGGGCCTTCAGATGCCAAACGGCAAGACCATCTAAGAAATGGACACTGGTGAGGTTACCCCAAAGCATACTCAACACTCACAGCTCAAGCCCAATTGGTGGCCAAGTACCAAGTACGAACAATGGTTGGGGAGCTGAGCCTCCCACCTGGTGTTGGGGGTGCTTCAAAGACAGAACAACTCAGAAAGACTTCAGCTTTGCCTGATCATTTGAAGAGGGTCATTGGCAGGTTTGGTACAGTACTTAAATAAATAAATGTTGATTTGCCCTATCTGTAAGCGGCTCTTTGTGCAGAAGAGGTAGAAGCCACACAGGAGTCCAGAGCTCCAGTCCAACCGAAAGGCATCTCCAAGAGAGAACTGTCTTGGAAACTCCAAGTGCAAATGTTTGGACACTGCACATTTTCAGCAGTGGTAAAAAGATTAAGCCAATGTTCTCCACATTGTTGGAAGACACCACGTGCCACCTGTGTGTAGGCACTATTTGTGATCGGCAAGGCAACAATGGCTGAGTTTGTCTGCCCTGGCAATTGAAGACCCTGCCAGGTGTACAACGAGGGTGATGCCCTGACGATGTAACTAGTTCTAGAAGTGTGGAGCCTCTTGGCACATGACCTATGACAACACTCAACCTTGCGTGTTGCAGTACCACATGGCAGTGGTGTTGTCAGTGAGAACCGTTCCCCTTTAATGTTCAGGAGGAAGGTTTTAGTACTAGGCAAATCACCTGCAGCTCCAACAGGTTGATGTGGAAATGGGTGTCTGACGGTGACCAGAGTCCTCTGAACTCCATCTCTTCCAGATGGCCTACCAAACCCGAAACAATGCATCAGTCCCAACTGCTAGCTCTGGGTAGGGAGAGGGGACTGCTCCCGGTCCAATTGCGTTCTAGCAGCCACCACTGCAGGTCTTTCGCAGTCTCCTCTGACACCTGGATGGAATCTTCTCCAAAAGAGCCTGGACTTCCTTAAGCAGAATGGACAAGTGATCCTCCAAAAAGTGTTCTGGTGTAGGTGTTATGCTTGGAGGGGAGGATAGGAAAGGTAGGGCATAACCATCCTGGACAATTTGAAGCATTCATCTGTCCATTGTGATGCTTTGCAATGCGGTGAGGTAACAGCTTATCTGGCCTCAAACTGGGTGACCATTCACTGATAAGGGTAAACTAAAGGGTTCTTGCAGTGGCAAAGGGCTGTGGCTTTGGGTAGATTGTTGCCCTGGGGACCTCAAAGATGTGGCAGGATACCCGATCTCTACCTGAAAAGGCCTGGGAGGTATGTTGCTGCAGAGGCAGGTTCTGGTGTTGCCTCCTCTGAAGCCTTGAAAGGGCGATCTTGTTGAGAAATTTCCTTGCAGACTGTGTGAGGCAAAGAGATCGCACTGTTTCCTTGCTTTCTTTAAACCAATCTAGTGTTCAGTCTGCCTTGGCTCCAAAGAGGTGGATGCCGTCAAATGGCATGTCCATTAGCGGTGCCTGGATATCACTTGAGAAGATCATAAGCATGCACCACGCTGGTAGCAATTGCCCTACCCAGTCATTCCAGGCTCGACAGCATAAGGTTTTGGCCATCCTGAATTATTTGTTGGAGGTTGGAGTGAAGGTCAACAAGGACTGCAGTCAGGATATTGCCCAACATGTCTCACAACAAGTGTGGCTAACGCCCAAGGAGACAACTCATATTTATGAATCTGAGGCCAAGGCTGGCAGAGTAGAATATCAACCTCCAGAATGCTTCCAGGTGTTTTGACTGTCTGACTGGGTGATCAGAAACACATTTGGGTTAAGTCTACTTGTGAAGGATTGAACGGCTAGGCTCTCTGGTGTTGGGTGTTAACAGGAGGGCAAGATCCTGGCTCTGCCCAGATGCACAAAAGAGTGTCTGTTCGGGCCTCCTTACATGATAGGAGTGGTTCAGAAGAGGCCTGCCCTGGCTGCAGAACCTCCGTAAGTATGTTTGTTTTCACCTGTTATAAGGCTAACTGGAAATCAAAAACTTCTGCCACCCTTCCGAAGACCACTGCGAATAAAGAAGATTCCTCCGTCGAGGGACCATTAGACGAGTTGAAGCACTTATCTCCTGGAAGTCCACAAAAAGATTTTCCTCATCACACATTTATGATTCAGCACCACAGTCATTGTGTGGCTCACGGTATGAAAATCTGTGGTAGAGGAGACATGCCAGAATCAGAATGAGGTTGTAGAGGAGGTCAAGGTGGGTGGGACTTCGATCAAGGTTGCAGCAGATTCACTTCAGAATCCGAAAGGATTATGGGTGCTTCCTCCAGTATCAATGTCAATATCAGGAGAAAGAGCGCGGTTTTCGGTGCTGTATGAGGAGTCAGTATAGGCATTGGCCCTGTAGTTGAGGCAGACCCCGGAACAGGGTCTAGAGGACCAGTCCGCTTCATAGACAGATAAGACAGTGGTAACCCAACTGGAGCCCTCCTCTTAATCCATGTATCCCGAAGGCTTGTATCTGCTGCAGTGGCACTGATGGTCCAGGGAACTTGAGCTGGAATGGGACTTGTATGAGGATCTGTTCCGTGGTGGGGGACAGGGACTGGGATCTGGAGGAACCATATGTCTGTGCGACTACTCTTGACGAAAGTGGAGGGAAGAAGGGGAGCTATGTTTGTACTTCTTGCATTTTTTTCTTCCTGTACTTAAATGAGGATTTGGAGTGGGATGACAACCTCTTTTGGGAACAGCATGAAGACAGAGAACTTATCTGCGTCCTCGACTTTAACAGGGATCTGGCCATCCTGCAGTGCTTGGCAATATACGATTTGATCTTGCGATCCCCGAATGGTCTTCAGATTCATCTGAGCGTATTCGCCACACAATTTCATTCGAAGAGCTCAGACACCAGAGACAGACTTTGTGAGGGTCCAACACTGACATCTGTTCACAGCAATCCTTGCAAGGTTTAACACCTGTTTTAGGGAGAGGCATGTCCCTTGCACACTGGAAACCATCCAACCTCCACTCTCTGCCCCTCCACTCTACGATACTCTGCTCCCTCCATGGTACTCCACGCTACTCTAGAACACGCTACTCTAGAACACTCTACTCCACGACACTCTATGCCACTCCACGCCCCTCCACTCCATTCTATGACACACTACTCCACTCTATGCCACTTTACTCTACAACAATCTACTCCACACTACACCACAACACTCTGCTCCACACTACGACAATCTACTACACACTACACCACTCTATGCCACTCCACTCTATGATAATCTACTCCACTCTATGCCACAACACTCTATGACAATCCACTCCATTATATGGCACAACACGCTATGACACTTCACTCCATTCCACTCCCCTCCCCTCCTAATCAGGAATCCCAGCTCCAGCCTCAAACAATCCAAGTCTTCCTGGTCTCTCTACTATTGGAGGGAGACCTATGTATTCTGTTCCCGGACTGTATTCTGGGCGTCAGGGAGTTAGTCACTGCCTCTCTGGTTCCATAGCCTGGTAAACTATTCTACTGATTCCCAGAAGACATTGTATCTTGCCGTTTTAAAGTATATTTAGATTATTTGTACCTCTCCTGGCAAATAAATGGAATATAATGAGGCACAAATTGAGGGTCATGTATAAATTAAAAGCTGTCTAAAGAGAACGGGGATACAAGATGAAGGATGAGCCAGAATCTAAGGAAAGTGACTTTTCTGCTCTCTTTGTCTGGGCCTTCCCCCACACTACCCACTCACCCCTTTGCATCCTCTGCCCATTTGGTAAGCCCCCGAAATCTAGGAAAATATTAAGTATGCAAGCCATATCTGCGGAGGATACCATTGACTTTTTTTTTAAGGTTCCAGGGTAATGTGGAGAGGAGGCACTGGGAGCACAGAGGTGGGCGTAGAGAGAGAAGCAGAGTGCTATGCTTTTAAGATTGAAACACTGAAAAATACTCTAAAAGAAACGAAGCTTGCTTGCCCTACAACATAAGCTGCATCTAAGGAATTTAACCCTTGAACCCCTGCTGCTAAAACAGGTTTCTCCAATGTCGGTCGCAGAGGACCAGACCCATGGCAGATTTTTTAAGACAACTACATTTATTTAAATATGGAAATGCTAAAAATCTGGCATGAATCTGGCCCTCCAGGAACGAAATTGGAGAACCCTGTTCTAACATCAGGCACTCAGGTTAAAGTGCAGAGCCCTGCGTAGTGATGCATTTGCTTTTTTATTTTAACTTGTGCTTGCTGCTTTGGACCCCCGGGATCCACTGTGCATTGTATGTGTTCCCAACTAATGATCAAAGTGTTTTGGGGTTTGGTTGGGACTATGTTTTGATCCTCAGCTGGATTGGTTGAAATGATACTAATCAGTTTTGCTTCGATCAAAAAAGCCTGATGAAGGAAAAGCTATTACCATCCACATATAGAAAAACGTCAGCAGCCCCTGAAACTATAATATGAGAGGAACCAGGTGCAAGGTCAGCAGTTTATATGGACGGCATGTGCTATCACCTACTGTCAAAAAACAAACAAAAACAGACACTGCACGTCTTCTCTTTGAAGATCGCACAGGGACATCCCCCTGAAAGAAGCAATAAGAAGAGAAGGATACAATCACAACAGAGAGCTGTGCAGTGGAGCAAAAAGTGCTCAAAGGCAACCTGGACCTCATACGACTGTAGCCGTCTCACTTGATAACCCCTTAATCCGCTGCTCCCCTATATCTGCTTTCAATGTGCACTGGTAGGTTTGTGTCCATAAGCCCTCGGTGCTCTATGAGCAATGGGCAAGGAAGTAAGCAGCAGCAGGTAGCGCGATGGTGTGTCCCTTCTAGTATTTGGAACATAAAGAGCAAATAAGGACAAGGGCATTAAGGGCACAGAGGGACTGGGATGGATGATTCAAAAGAGATAGGAGCACCTTGCTCCTTAACCCCCAACAAAAGGTTTTGTACTGCACTATACAATTTAAATAACGTTCCATATCCCTTACAAGGTCATGTAGCGCTACAATTTGCGCAGGGTTCTTGTATG
The DNA here is from genome assembly GCA_963921515.1 of Calotriton arnoldi. Taxonomy (NCBI): domain Eukaryota; kingdom Metazoa; phylum Chordata; class Amphibia; order Caudata; family Salamandridae; genus Calotriton; species Calotriton arnoldi. Next base: position 700,737 of record CAWUFW010006840.1, on the reverse strand, counting down.
AGATATTGGTGAACAGTCTTCTAAGGCAAGGTGACTAGGTAAGACATAGAAGTAGACACTCGCATCCCTAAAACCCTACTCGCCCACTAACCCCACTTTGGAAAAGATACTGCAAAGCACAAAGTGGTTGGGAAAATCATATCTGTGGTGCATGAGGATAAAAGCACAGTTGGAATAAGTGTCTATAACTGATATTTATAAGCCACTCTACTTGGTAAAAAGGTGCAAAGATGATGGTGAAAGCTAATAGAAATGCCCTCTCTTTAGGTAAGACAACAGAGGGGGAAGCGTCAGCACCCTGAGGCCAGAGAAGTTGACAAAACCCAAAATGAGCAAACATTCTGGAAAACACCCACTGACAAGCAAACTAGAACAAAGGCAGCCATCTAGGATAAGGCAGACAAAAATGCATCAATCAATCACCAACGAGACAGACAAGGTGTTGCCATGTCGTTGGGAACAGAGGCTTCAGGTTGCCTCCATGAGTGTAGAGAGAGACGCATAACTGAAACCTTGGTTTACCTTTTCAGGAAAACTGGTACACCTTTTCCCTCATCCAAGCCAACCCCTGAACAAACTACCCTGTAGTTTTTTTACTACAGTTTCCTCTAACAATCACAGCATTACAATATTCGGTACATGCTTACTATCTTGCACAGAGCAACCCATCATTTAGTTAGGTCTTGCCTACGCAGCGCGCATGCGCTGCATAGGAGGGCCTTTAGCCATCGCTCTGCTCTTTTTGAAGCACACACTCGTGCTTGTGGCGGCATCCACCTTGCGGGAGCGAGCAGCGGCACGCATGCTAATTGGCATGCTAATATCGTCCCTCGCATTCGAAGAACAACCACCGGCGGCAGATCCTTCTCACACCTCGCCGCCAAGACCTGCAACACCCTTCCACTAAGCCTACGACAGACCCAAGACCTGCTGACCTTCAGGAGGCTACTCAAGACCTGGCTGTTCGACCAGTAGCAGCAACCCCCCCCCCCCTCTCCCCAGCGCCTTGAGACCCTCGCGGGTAAGTAGTGCGCTCTACAAATTCTGTGATTGATTGATTGCTGCTCGCTCCCGCAAGGCGGATGGTGCCACAAGCACGAGTGTGCTTCAAAACAGTCATTAAGCAGCGCGAGGCACGCGCGCTTGTGTGTTGCTTTTCTATGGCCCGTTCTGCCACTTCCCGCTTGCTTTCATCATTTTCTTTTTACCCTTCTGCATTTTCTACACCTCCTCCCTTTCTCCACCCTGCCCATCCCTTTCTCTGCCCCTCGCACCCGTTCTCTCTCCCAGTCTCTCGTTTTCTTTGCTCTGCCCCCTCTCTGCTCACCAGTCCTCCTTCCCTCCCCTCCTCTTTCTTGGTTGATTTGGCCCTGTTCCTCTTAGGCTCTAAATTCCTCGCCACCTTTCTATACCCATCTGCCCTTACCATCACCAAGTTCTGTTTTGCTTGTTTCGTTTTGTTTAGGCACTCAGAGAGTGCTTGTGTTTTCCAGCTCTCTCCTGAGTACTTCGCTGCCGAGCTTGCTCGTGTTGCTCAATCGCTGTGTGCCACCCCAGGCCTCCTCTATTTTGCCCGTGTGCTTCTCCCCTGCCCCATGTTGCTTTATATCTCTCATCCTTATTCCCCCCTCTCTCTGTGTTGTTAACCCCCACCGCGCCTGGATCTTGCTTGCACCTCCTGACTTCCTGTTGCCTCCCCAGCCCTATGCCTTCCTCTCCATGTTGCTATCCCACAACTATGCTACCTTGTTTTTCTTTCCTTTACCGCTCCAACTCGGATCGGCAAACAAAAAGAAAACAAGCATTTGCAATGCAATAGGTCTCGCATTTACGCCAGTTTGAGCTATTGGCATTGTAAATGACAATGCCTTTTGAAAACATAAATAAAACGCAGTGTCATTTACAATGCCGATAGCTTAAACTTGTGTAAATGCGAGACCTATTGCATTGCAAATGCTTGTTAAGAGTTGTTAGTGTGACTCAGTACTCTAGGTCACTGGTAGCCTGGAATTCTAGTAACAGTAAACATTTGTCATAAGATTTTCAATGTGCTCATTAATTGAAACAAGAACTCCCACAATGCAATACATAAAGACTGTACCTATTTCTTCTAAAAATCAAACATATTTTACAGTGTCCCGTCATTTCATTCTTTCTGCAAGAAATTTACATGAAAACCCTTTAATTGAAAAACAACAAAATCACAGAAAACAGAAATGAGGTTCATAGTAAGGATGGAGTCGATATTGGGGTCCACATTCTAAATATCAAATGCATCTATTAGCCCTAACAGTTCACTGCTGATATATTCACTCTCTTAAAAATGGTTTACACGTGTGGTGATCAGCCTTTTTTGTTTTTAAAGATCAACACTTCTGTTCCAAGTATGTGAACATAGCCTTTCTTCAGGCAAAAAGATTATCAGTTGAGACCAGTTACTTTCTCCTGTTACTAAGTGGAGTGATTACTGCCTACAAGGTATGTTTACATTCGACAAGCATACAACCCCACACAGTAGTTGGGAAATTCATCATTGATCATCACACTAATTAGACCATTATTTAGACAAGTTCAAGCACACATTTTGTGGGGATATTTGCAATGTCCCTCTATTACATCAACACATTTCAATTTCATAGAATTTCTCAAGTCAAACGTCAATCAAAATACCCTATGGAAAGCTCCCCACGTCAGGACCATTTTAAAGTGCACCACATTTGGCTGTTCCCAACCTTCTATTTCAAATTAATTAATTACAACTAATCTAGAATTCATGCAAAAATACATTGCCTCAGATGTTTGCAAGAACCCAAACAGCAAGTGGTACAATTTTGCAGAATTGATAGGACATATTAGGTTTACAAGATGATAGGACATATTAGGTTTACAAGACGCATTGTGTTTTAGAGTGTAGTTATGTGTTTGCAGGCGATATCAGATTAGTAACCAGAAGAAGCTATTCCTAAACCTTAGAAAGCTGAGCTCAGGATTTAAACCAATCAACAAATACACCCTGCATGATAGACAGTTATTTAAAGAGAACTTAAATAAAGCAGTTTTCAAAAGGAAGAAGGGCCTTCTGAAGCAGCAGCTGTCCCACGTGCAGATCAGTCAGTCATCACCAACAAAAAATGAAAACCGATTAGCCACTCTTGAAGATCACTAAAAATGTATAATATAGCAAAAAGGATTATGGCAACTAAGGTAACCTTCAAATCAAAATACATAAAACACAGTATGTAACCAATCCAAAACATAAAATGCACAAATAATATTGGCTTAAGGGAAACAATATGTTGTAAGTATGCTATCATGCCCATGTCAATTTCCAATAGTGTTTCACCACTAAACAGCTCTAAAAATTTACTGCCAGGTACAAAATAATTCTTTTGTTGCTACATGTGTAGACGGTAGAGCACAAGCTAGCTTCTCAGTCTCCCACATTAAAATGGTTATTTGCCAGCCACTCACATACTACACTTCACGTTCCATGCATCAATACATTCCAAGCATGAGCAGAAAGACATACTACTAAACAGGAACACTAAAACACACTTGCCTACTTGTAGAACAACCACGGATCAAAGAGACAACAAACCTTTACAGAACAATATCCAAGAGAAAACATCAATACCACCAGTGGAGGTCTTATATAAGAGAAAAACGCAGGGAAACCATGCTACTCTAGATACCCCACAAAGACATAGGCCCCTTAGTACTGCCAAAAAATCTGTACACTCCTGAACCAAATTTGAAAGTTAACAGCAGGGAACAAACTTCATCCAAACTTCACTCCGAAAGGAAATTATGTTCAACTTCTGAGTGATACAATAGCAGCGAAGACCATGACCGTCGGAAAGGGCTGTTTGCACTGGTGACTGAAATTTGTTCTGTCTCTTCAAAGATGGCCGAGTATGCCCTTTTAATATAGGTACTCCTTGGGGTGTGAGTGCTGCACTCATTTTAAGAGCTTGTTGTCACTACTATAAAGGAAGAAAGGCATCCATGACATAAGCAGGCACTTACACAATCTTATTTAATTTGTTTGTCTCTCATCTTCAACTAAATAAATGGCTGCCCTCTCATATACTACAATTTTTTCTGCACAACATGTCAATCAGGGGTAGAGAGACACTAGCAAACAAAGACCCAAACACAAACAGAAGGATGGGTTGTGAGAAAATATGAACAGATGTGGTCCATCAAAGACTGTCACCTTAACATATAGGTTAAATAATCAGTGCTACTGCAAGATCTGCCCATAAGGACATGAGACATTTAAGTCTATGTGGGAATAAAACAAAGAATCAAATAACAGTTTGGGTCCTCATTTAAACATTTATGCATAAAGGTATACCATGCAACCAAACACACACTACTCATTTTTTCACCATCATATTTATAGATCACTCATGAGGTAGCCATACCGATTTATTTCATGCTAATTGTTTAGGGGCTCTAGCCTTTAAAAGCCACATGTTTACATGTGCCTACTTATAATATGGTACATCCATGATCGCTCACATATGAAAACTCACAGCATTATAAATTCAGAAATGTGTCCTTACAAAAAACGGTCTATCTGCTGGTAGATTTTACAACACTTGTCATTCACGGGGTATGAATGACCTACACAATTCTTGATAAAATTAATTTATTAGACCTCGAGTTCATATAAACAATGCACACATCACAAAATACTTTCAAATTCACATTTACTTAAACGCCTTCATATTGTCTGTATTGTTTACTACATATTTGACAAAAGCAAAGTCAACAGTAGGGTTTTTCAGCAATATTAATAATTCAAATGCTCATTTTACAGTTCAGATCCCTAAGGCACACAATATATGTTACAATACACTTTTTCTCTGGTGGTAAGGAAGTGGTTACATTAACAACATATACTGAAGAGGATCTTTTAAGCCATGTGGCAGATGCACTCACCACTGTTGTCATTTCCCCCGGCCTCGGGGACTTTCTCAGAGGAGGCTATATCAAAGTTTTGATAAATTGCTCCTAAGATCTGGATTCGGTACGAACAATACATATTCACTAAATGCAAGCTTTGCTCTGATATCTAAGCCAAGAAATGTAGTTCTAACCCTCAAGGTTAGAGAGAAATCGCTGCTCATTGACAGCAACCTCATTAACTTTTTGTTTCAGCTTTATAAATTGGATGGAATGGACATAATTATGCAGGATCTATTTTCCAATTATCAAGTAGCCTAACTAAAGCATTTCCAGGAGGAGGAAAGGCCTATTGTTAGTTCCAGGAAACAGAGAACTACAATTGCAACACATGGCTCATTGGCAAAAATCCGAACTATGTTGAAACCCTAGAAAGTCGCCCACGTACTTGAAAGTCAACAGGGCAAGCTCCATTCTGATGGCTTTAGTTTATCAAGGCATTGGGTGGGATAAAGCATGCTTCATTCACTTCCCCATCAGGTTTGATATCTCAGTGTTTAACACAATTCTCGATATACATACAAGATTAATTAATGAATGGCATTATCATGCCTTAATACGCACTAATTAAAAGTACAATTACTTAACTGCCATTGAGGCAATTAATCCCAGCCAATGCTCTATTGATAGTCATCAACTTAGTTTTAACAATTAGTCATTGCACACTCCTAATAATGGATGTTCGGATTCTGTTTGCAAGCATTCATCCCCCAACACAAGAGGTAATATTTCTTTTCACTCCAAAACGCTATCTATGTCCTACTTTTATTAATCTTCAGGATGCTTTGGATACAATTATCAAATTGCCTCTGAAGATCAATGGGCAACCTGCGAAGAACGACCAGTGCATCTGCAGAGATGAGCATATTTACAAGAATATAGAAGACTTTTGGAAACTGGGTCAGGTGTGGCTCGTTGTTCATAGTGCAGTGGGGAGGACTGACAGAAAGAAGGAAAAAAGCAGGAGTGATAAAAACGACACCCGTTTCAGACCACTCAATATCTCAATTTTTATCACGTAATGCCTAGCTTGGTTTAGGTACAGCTGCCCAGATTAAACTTTTGGATTAAGTACAACAAATAGGCTGGAATCCCCCATGATTTCAACTTGGTCCACAGACTGAGCGATCAACAGTATAGAAGGCTACATATATGTCGACAAAACAAACCTAGTGGAAACCCCAGGCCTGAATATGGAATTTCATGCAGACTATCAAAGGGTAAGTATGTGGTGCACAATGCCCATTCCTGAGCCACAGACCGCCTGTTCTCAAGTGATAAGTGATTTCTCCATTGCCCAAGCCTCCAGTGGGTAAGTAGAATACAAGCAAATATGTTTGCCACCATACTCAGCAGTGAGATTAACTTAAACAATCTCACTGCTGCTGTTCTCTTCTATTCCCTTTTTTTATTATTTTTTTTTTAACTACGATTTGATATGTACATTGAACAAAAATTTCACGAAGGAACAAGTACTCACAGTATATAATACAAGCAAAGATATAAATAAAGCCCACCATTTTGAGGACATTTTTGATTATGCATTAGGGTCCTAATATGTTTAAGGCTCTGTTTGAACTTACTTAAATACTAAATTGTTAGTCATCCCATTAGGGATCCTTCCTAAATGTAATTTAATGATAATTCTAAAGGGTCCAGTGACACATAGAAGGAAGAAAGAAAGAAAGATGAGCGTTCCAGCAGGTCTCTGACATGCATAGACTGTGTGACAAACGGGATTACAAGTAGGGGTGACTACTAGTAGTCAACATTTTCTAAGTCCTGGGCTAAAACAGACTCTTCAGTTTCCATCCATGCCTTTACTATATAACGAAAGAGAACTTATAAAGCAAGACCATCATCCTCCTTAGCACAGATCAATGCATAAAGCCTGGGACACCTTCTTACATATATGCTGCAAGTCTACCTTGTCGGTTCCTCTATAAAACCCGAACCACACTGTGAACAATGTATCACTATCCATGCTTTAGAAAAGCCAGAACACCACGGAAGTGCCTTAACTCATTTGGGCATTTTTTACCACCATGCACGGTGTCTGAAGTTCCAAACGTACGGTACGCAAAACACTTGAGACATCAGCCAGCACAGGCAAGATTGGGCATTCTTGCTTAAGGGAATTGGCAACACTCTAAATAGAAAATGTAAAACAGTGTTAAAAAATATCAAAGTCGGCCTCTTACCAACTGTTGACTTGCTCTCTTCATAAACTGGCCTCAATAGCTGAAAGAGAAGAACACAAATATTGCATACTGAATCTCTACACCAAGCACAATACCTTGCACACTATATAACAAGCAGCACTTGTGTGTGCCATTACTACACTCTAAGGACATCCAGCCAGCCACACCCAATCTGCAGTACATTTTAGAGTCGACTATATGAGACACACAGAAACATGTTAATCCGACCAGCACAGAGAACTCTTCAGTTGTACTAGTGCATGAATCAGAGATTTAAATAGGAAAGTGGTGAGTTCATGTTCACATAGCATTTTTACACATTTTGTTCACATTCACACATTTAAGCCGTCCCTAAAATGCACCACTAGCTCCAGGACCCCCCCCCCCCTCCGCCAAACCCCCTCCCCACACCCACTATAATGGAATTCAATCTCATTCAAGAACCCCAGATTCGTTTAAATGAATATCTGCACATGGGCACAGTTTTTATTTAATGCAGTACTTTAGATGACATCACCATGCTGCATAAAGTGAATCTGAATGATATGCAAATTAGTATGATATGAGGTGGTCACACGACCACGAACGTCCTTCAAATGACATGTCATTCGAGGTAATGCCAGGTTTTGGGTAAAAGTCGTTAGTAGTGAGGGTAAGAGCAACTTTGAGTAGCGTGTAGCCAGTTCATTCCACTTGCACACAGCATGAATCTGGTCATGCAACTTTACTTGTTTATTTCTTACTATCTTTACTGATTTTATTAGAATAATACAACCAGCTTAAGGATGCTTACACTGTAATACAATGTCATTATTCACCAATTATATTGTCTAATTTTTTCCCCCCCCCAAGTCCTTAAAATTGCACAGAGAATTATACACAAAAAAAATGATACAATAAGCCATGACAAGTCTCTTCCACAATGACAAAATGTGCCAGTGGTATCTTAAGCAGCGCATACAACTATAATACGCATTTCTAAAATCCATATCGTATTCTTGTTTATGTACAGTTGGAGGGGCAGGGGTTAAACAGAGGAAAGAGTTCCAGTTTCTATTTAGCAACAACAATTGGAAATAGGTCTGGCTTATAACGAAATGATTACTTACCTGTATGAATAGTTTGAAGGCATAAAGAATTATCTGAATTCACATGCTGTGCATTATTCCACAATATAGAGGTTGGGTCTGGATTTCTCCTTTGTAGTCTTTCTTCTTCTGTGGGTGTCACTGTTGGCCATTTAATGTCATGTCCATCCTCACATGACATCAGATGAACATCCCTGAACGCCCGTCTGCATTATCACCAACTACAGATTTTTTTTCTCATTGGTTGACTTTTAGAAAAAAATATCCTGTACATAGTTCCTCAATTGCAATTTACCTCAATTCTGGGGGGGGGGGGATTCGCATATGAATCCAGAAAATTCTTTAAGCTGCAAAACTTCCCCTACAGATAAGTAACCATTTTGTTTTGAAGTATTAATATTTGCTGGAATCACAAACTGGGTATAGATTTTGTAGCGGTATTCTCCTCCTTAGGAAGGCAGGGTTGAAATGACTGCATATGCTAACAGGTGTTTTAGTACTTGTTATTCCACTTGTGCTGCATTGTTAGTTTGGACAGCCACACAGCAATGTCTTATGAACGAGTGCATGGAAGATCATGTGGCTGGCCTGCAGATGTCATTAAGTGAAACAGTAGCATGCCTTTCCTCCCCTGCCACACAGCACCAGGGTGACACTCTCCTCTTTAGCTAGTACATGCATTGATAACGAACTGAACATATATGGTTGGAATGCACTCGCTTCCTTGTTGTGTCTATTAAACTATTAATGTGGTAATGCTTTAGCTCTTATCTGCTGAATTTAATGTAATCACCTGGATAGTCTGCTGTTCGTAGTCTACTAGTAACTGATTTTCTCTGTTAGTTGTTATGCTTCTTCTCCCAATCGGACACCCATTATGGTGACAATAACATCGAGAGGAAATTATCGTCATCTGATGTATCAGATGTACGTCACCTATATTACATCATATTACCACTGGTATTCACCATCCTCAGGATGATATAATTTGCTGATGTAACAACATGTTGTAAAAGTAGGTACCTCAATGTAAAAAAATCGATAAAGAGATGTTAAAAAAAGTGAAACATTACCAATTAAAGCCAATGTCATTTCCTTTTTCCTTGTTGAAAGCGCCCTTGTTATTTCCCCAGAACTATCCCTACTGCTTTGTCTGGATTGCCACAACTATCGACCTTGCGATAGCCCTCATGGTGACTGACGAGTCTTTGTTAGCTGGTACCAAGTAAATTAAAAATTAGCCACTTATTGATTTGTTTAATTTCCTGCAGGTAATGCATGACTGCTCTGATCACATCCAGCATGCGGAGGACCCTTTCTATTTGCGATCTTGGTTGTTGGCAAAATGCTGGCGGCGCCATAAGCTGATTGACATGGAAGAGTGAAATTACGTTTGGGAGAAATTGTGGATTTGTCCTCATTACCACTCTGTCCATAAGTATTTGCAAATAAGGTTCTTATGTTGTGTGTGCTTGCAGTTCATTAACTGTAAAGATGTGAGGGCAATCCGAAAGCCTGTCTTGATTGTTAGGTATATATATATATACACGGGGTATACCCAAATTACCCTCTTACCTGGGTATATAACAATATCTATACAAACAGATTGGTATGGAGGAATTAATATAAAGTTTTTTATTTCTGAGTAGAGCACATTCAATTACCCTCTCAGTTTTTTTCATCCTTCAAACACATGAAATTTCATTATAGAGACACAGACATACAATGGCACCTAGTCAGTCAACAACATATGATTACAAACAAAATAACATGTGAAAAAGATATATACAAAAATTATACAAACAACTAACGTTGCCAATACCCATCAAAATTAATACTTGTGTCCACCCTTTGGTCTGGGTGATACACTAAGAGGTAGTCTAGGTTAACACATACGGCAAAAGGGGTTTATTTTCTATCGCTCTTATTATGTCAACAAAAAATTATTAAACCACTCTTTGTGAATATCCTACAGACTCCTCCTTAATAGATGTCGACGCGGACGTGTTTCAGCCTTAGATGTTCTTCTTGGCCTCATCAGGACAAGGGCAATGGTACAAAAAATAAATGTTTGCACCGGTCGTTTATAAAGACAGATCACGTCAGTTACGCCTCTACGTGTGTCCAAAACCCGAAGTAAGGCCACCTCTCCTACACGGAGGCGGACTTTCCGTCGTGTGTGCCAGAAACTTCTATCTGCACCAAAGTAACTCACTGTTTCCTTAAATGAGTCCTTCGTATTCCGCTGTGAATACTCTTTCCTTTACACCGCCGCAATCGTCAGCGTTGTTAAGCACTTGAATCTTATGGATAGGCTCAAAAGGCGGCTTTGTCAACTGTATTGGTACTAGGTTTAGGTTTCCCAATAGTATGTGCACTGACTTTGGCAGAGCTACCCTTTTTGTTCCTCAAGGAATCTCTTGATTACTGGCGTCTTGAAAAATATTCTCCCTGTGACGGCTCTTCTGTACACCTCTAAGGTAGAGAGGCGAACTCTTAGTGAGGTGTAAGAAAGACTCTCACCGTGCAGGTGAGTGAGGTACCCAACAATAGTGGAATTTTGCTCCCAGTCGTGCCCAAGTTCTTGCCTACCGTATCTTTTTAGTCACAGGCTGATGAGTACTCATTTCTTTTGAACGTAAACACTTTAAGACAGCCATTCATGCAAGACGGACGCAAGATGGAGACATTGAAGTTCGGAGCCCCGCCAAAGCTGCTGCTGACAAGAAGTGTTGGTGTAGACTTAAGTGCCGATCCGGCCCGCACAACGGCAAGTCAGAGTTAAACGGACAAAGGAAGGAGTGAGGCCGCGGTCGGCTTGATGTGCTTGTGCTGCAAGAGAAGGCCCCAGCCGCTGAGCCAGTTCTGCCAGTTCCTTCCTCTTCCTCCTTCATATGGTCTCCAATCCCGCATTTGTGACACTTTCACACTCTTCCTGCCTTTGCCCCGAAGTCACGTTCCAGCGGCAGAAGTTAGTGGTAAATCCTTGGGGGACTAGTGGTGGCACCTGTGGCTGGCGGTGAGAAGACCTGGGGTTGAGATGGGGCACTGGGAGGCAGAGCAGGCACTAGAGGAATGTGCTGGAGGCGAGTAGGCTGGCTGGCAGGCAGCCTCTCGAAAAGTTTACGAAGCCACTGAGTTAAAGCTGAAGTCAGTGCTGACGTGGAACCACTAATTTTTGAAAGGGGCCATAGAGTGCCCACTTGGGCTCTTACCAAGCATAGATCTTTAGAGCCTGCTCTGAACTGGCTGTAATCAATCAATTTTGAAGCAGGAGTAATAGACTATTGTGCCCCTTTCCAGGGACAGTGATATCATGGCGGTTTAGGCCTGCAAGGAAAGGTGAGGCGGCTCGATAGTATGCCACTCTTGAGTGAATCTAAATAGTCAAACAAATCAAACTTCATTACAAGTGAGGGGTGAACAAATTTTATGTGGTATAGTAAAAGAGCTCCTGCAAACCGCTGTTGCTGCCACTTCTCCATTATACCAACGACCAAGTGATTTTGCTCCAGGACTAACTGGATTAACAGTATCTAAGATCTATATAGGACCCAAAAGAATTACAGGAACATCATGTGCATAGGGGGAACATGCATCAAACAAGCGAGATCCTGGCTCCAGAAAAAATGAGCACAAGCTTTAGGAAAGAGCTCAGAATTTGAAGGGAAATAGAAAAGCAATTAGAACCCTTGCTTCAGGGTAAAGGTATTTAACACTATTTGATTGAGGAGGTCTCCCCAGAAAGTTCTGAGAATCCAGGATGCCTCAAGCTGGAACAGGATGATAAATCATGCGAGAACCCAGATGCATTCAACTTTCAGTCCTTCGCGAATTGTCAAGATAACAGTTCAGGGAACAACAAAAAGTCTAGAACATTGGTCAGCAATGGTCAAATCTACATCTGATGATATGAGTAGTAAAGCACAAGTAGAGGTTATGCTTCACAATCAACTCAGGTCTGGCGAAAACCCCGATTAACTTTTAAAGGTCCGTTCAGCTGGAACTCTTCCTCCGGATAGGCCGGCGCCAAAAAATCCTGGTGTTACATTTTCAAGGTCAAATTGCTGCATTTTTCTTTCAGACTTGGTGATTAAAGATAGCTTGCTCAAACAGTGGGCTGATACACAACCATCTATTGGTAGAGGAGCACTCAGTAACCTCCATATTAATGAGGAGCTGCCCAAAATCACTACAAGCATAAAATATTTTCCATACCAACATAACAAAATTGGCTTAGTTGGCCAAGGAAGTTGTGTAGAACCAGCAGTCACAGTTGATCTAAAAGAAGATAGACTGGTAGAATAAGATGCTGTACCAATAGGATAGAGAGCACTTAACCGGACAACACACCCTCTATCTTTTGTTTGTCATGATACAGCACCCATTCCAACAGGAAATTAAATAAATGCCTTTCGGAAATCAGTCTTGACCCAGTCCTGTCCAGTCCTGATCCCTTGTTAGCATCCATCAACACAATGGCTGTTTTGTGGTCAACCACGGTAAATGGTTTGAATTCACAATCTCTAAAGATAGATACTCACATTGATATTCTCCTTAGTATAGCACAGCAATTGCCGAATTTGGATTAAAAAAAACTAACCAAATCAATTGCTGTAGATGAAGTAGCATCGAGAACACCCAACCACTGCTTATGTGGTGAGATATTTCAAAAAATTGGGTACGCTTCATAGTGTACTCTCAACTATGATCAACTCTTGAAAGCAGAATGAACGGGACACGATAACTCAAACAGCTGCTCGAATGAGTGAGGACAGGCTACAGGCACATCAATTGGAAAAGTGTTCCTGAGAATTTGAAAAGCCACAGGTCACCTGGCGTAAACATCTCTTCGAGTGCCACATGTCTTGGATGGTAGCAACAGAGTTTAACAAGGAGGAGGCAAAAAGCATACACGCAAATTCCGCCCTAACAAAAGAAAGCGGGTTCTTATCCAACCACCTCCATCGCACCACCTTAATCATTCATGTTGAGAGTAAAAACAGGAGCTGCAAGTGGGTGTGCGCCATGCAATGAAGTCCAAGATACACTTGTTGTAATGAAAAAGTCTTTATTTCAAATCAGTATTTCTTATACGGTAATAAAACATTCAGCTCAGCCAACGCGTTTCGTTCTCTATTGGAGAACTTCATCAGGGCTTAAGTAAAGCGAGGCAAAAGGTCAAAGTAATCATAAAAAGGTAGTCCAAAGTAGATGCTCCAGTGTATTGCGCTGGACGCAAACGGGAATTCCCAGGGCTGAGTCAAGCCCGGAAGAGAAGATAGTCGTCGTATATCAAACGAGTCCATCTGGATGAGAACGAAACACGTTGGCTGAGCTGAATGTTCTATTACTGTATAAGAAATACTGATTTGAAATAAAGACTTTTTCATTACAACAAGTGTATCATGGACTTCATTGCCTGGCGCACACCCACTTGCAGCTGCATTTTCAGGATCTGGGACACAGAGGCATCACGTAACGGCTGGTGCCAGGGTTTCGTTGCGCAGGACTTTTTGAATTAAGGAAACTTGCGTGAGGTGCAGAACCAATAGTCCGCCGTTGAAGCTTTGTTTCTCTGAGAGTAAAAACAGATTACATTCCATCAATAGAGAAAACAAGTCCATCATTTTTCTTCCTTTCTGTCATAGTGAAGTGTTTCATGGCATTTTTAATAGGGGGACTGTACTCCGACTCTTTGCTCCAATCCTGGCACTATTAGACAATAAATCGAAGGACATTGAGGCAATTTAATTAATTTCTCCATGCTCTGTATTCGATAAGTGTAAAATGCATCCAACCAGAATGTACTATTACTCTACATCAGTGATATCGCTAATTTTGTCACAAAGGAAATGCTTTTTGGAGTGTGGCAACAAATTGTTGACTAACACGCATTTTAATAATAGCATTTATAAAGAGCGACAGCTACCTCACACAGAGGTGTCCCGGCGCTTAGCGATTATTACAAGCGGTGATCTGGCCCAACAATGGAGTTAACCTTGACTAAAGAGCCAGGTCTTTAAGGTCTTCCTGAACTCATATTCTGACTCAATCAGGCGCATGCGGAGGGCAGAGAGTTCCAAAGCCTGGCAGTCCTGACCGTGAAAGACCTCCCTCCCATTCGGGTCTTTGTATAGCAAGAAACACAAAGCAGGTGCTGGAAGTTGGATCTCAAGGTGCAATTCTGTTGATATGGACAGAGCCTGCGCCTGAGGTAGCCAGGGCCCCTGTCGTGGATGGCTCGAAAGGCCAGGGTCAGAGCCTTGAACTCTGTCTTTTAGCTCCCGGTAGCCAGTGAAGTTGTCCGACATGAGGGGAAATATGATGGCAGAAAGGAACCCGTCGTATTGATCTTTCTGCCGCATTCTGTACCATCTGTAGTCTATTAATCAGGTAAGAAGGCAGCCCCAAGTACAGACTGTTGGCATAGTCCAGCTAAGAGGTCACCCTAGCATGGACTATGATCCTACGGCTTTTCTCCGGGCGTAGGTGCAAGAATTTCCTTCTGCTTCTCAGCTTCCCAAAACACGATGAGGGAATATGACGAACTTGGGCCGCAAACGATAGGTCACTTTCCCATTTGATGGCCGAATTCCCTGCAGTATTTGCTGGTATCGGCGATGAGCCCATTTCTACTGGCCACCAAAGCCTTGCGGAGGGGGGGGGGAAGCCTGACCGTAGAACAGACCGCCGTTTTATCAGCATTTAATTTTAGGCAGTTGCTATTCATCCAGCTCAAGATGTCCTTCAGACACTCCTTGAATCTAGCAAACGTATCAACAGAATGATCCTTAAACGAGAACACCAACTGGGTGTCATCCGCATAAGAGACTGCCTTCACTTTCCATGATGCAATGAGAGTGAAGAGTGGCACCAGATAGGTATTAAAAAGCAGTGGACGCAAGGCAGAGCCCTGAGGCACTCCGCACCTAAGTGGCTTGGGTTCAGATTGAATAGGTCGAAGAAAGACCCTTTGGTTGCGGTCTTTAAGACAAGACTGGTACCAGGAGAGTTCCACCCCCGCAAGACCAGCTGTTTTAGTCTGTCCAGTAGGATTGGGTGCGCTACCGTGTCGAATGCTGCAGATAAATCTAATAGGACTAGCATAGCTGAGGCACCTGTGTCTATAGTCATTCTCACGGATTCCGTCACCTCCACCAGCGCTGTCTCATTGCTATATCGCGATCGGAATCCCGACTGAGTGTCATGTAGGATACCATGTGTCTCAATAAACTTGGCAAGTTGTCGTTGCACCAGTTTCTCCAGCATTTTTGCAGGCGCTGGTAGTAGCGAAATCGGGCGATAATTACTAAGCTCCGTAGGATTCGCATTCGATTTTTTCAGTAGGGGTAGTAAAAATGCTTGTTTCCAGACATCCGGGAAAATGCCAGTGTTTAGCAAGGTATTCCAGATATGATTCAATATCGGGTTGATCACGTGGGCCAATGACCTAAAAAGCTTTGGAGGGGGGACAGGGATCCTCTGGGGAACCTGACTTGCATCTCAGGATTTCAGCCAGTGATTCCTCCAGTGTTAAAGGGAGAAAATACGAGAAGGTGCCATAGGATTTCGTGATAACAGTTAGTTGTGGCGCCTCAGCCCAAACTGTGAACAAGGAATATACTTTCTGAATTTTTTCCTCAAAGAAATCAGATAAGTTCATGCACAGGGAGGGGGAGGGAAGAATGATTCCTTCCAGCACTGATGGATTGGTGAAAGATCTAACAATCTTAAAAATGTCCTTTCCTCGAGTTCTCCGCACTCTATGCGTTTGACCAAATATTCCCTTCACGACACCTTCATCAGTTTGCGGAGCTTCTTCAATGCCTCCTTATAAGCTTTCTTGGTTGCCGGACTATAATCTTTCATCCAGCAGCGCTCCAGCCTCTTACACCTACTCATTTCCACTCTAAGGTCTGCCGAAAACCAAGGGGCTGAGGGAGACTCTCTCGGAGTCCTAACAAGCCTAATAGGTGCCACTGTATCTAGGGCGGATGTGATCCAAGGATTAAGCGCAGCGGAGTCGTCATTGGGATTACTAGTTAACTGTGGCCCCCTAGCTAGCAACACTGACCCCAAATTGTTTGCTGTTACTTTTTTCCAATTCCATTTTAAATCTGTGTGTTTTCCCCCAATCTGCTGTTTATTCTCCAGTTTGTATGAGAAGGGAACCAGGAAGTAATCAGTCCAGATCATACACTGAGCGTCCTCCACTCTCAAAGTTGGAATGTTCAAGAAAATTAGATCAAGAGTATGGCCCGCTCTGTGAGTGGGAGAGTCCACGACCTGCGTACGGTTAGCGCCATTGAGTGACATTATCTGAGAGGCCTGGGGGCAACTGGGATCATCTTCGCCGTGTTGAGATTAAAATCTCCTAAAGCTGTGAAGTTAGCGTATTGCAGTGATCTCTGAGCAATAAGGTTGCATAATTCAGGAGTAAAGCTGTGAGAGCAATCAGGCGGTCTATATATCAGTAGCCCCGCAAAGGAGAGAGTTGGAGAGATCTTTATACAGAAATGTATGCCCTCCATATTGCCCATGTTGCTCAGCTCTGTTGTGGAAATCTCCCATGAATTCTTCAGAATAATGGCAACCCCTCCCCCATCTTCTATCACTACCCCTGTTAGCACAGATGATTCAAAAGCCAGGAGGGATAGCAAGGGTCAGGACCGGCTTCGATTCCTCCTTTATCCATGTTTCTGTCAAGAACATCACATACCAGGTATAATCCAGAGATAGCCAAATATAATCTGCATGTTTGGGAAGCAATAGACAATTAATCAAACAAGCTCTTACCCTGCCATCTGTCACCTTCTGCGAGCAGGAGATCATTGCGTTGCCCAAGGTCGCCCCGCCAGGTGCTCCAAGAGTAAAATTGCAATCCTTACAGTGGTATGAGAAGCCAGTATTCACCAAATTAGCACAATGGTTGCCTGTACATCGGTTTCTCCTTAAAGCCAGGAGGGAATCTCGTGGCCATGTAATGGACTTACCGCTACACATTTGTGCAGCGTGGCTGGCGCTGGCTGCGGTTCGGACTGGTGCAGACAGGCTTGCCTTTGGCGCACCCGCTGCGCGCGTCTGCGTCGCGGTCTGCATTAAATAGGCACCAGGGAGCCAGTCAGCAGAAGCTCGACTGCTCACCCTCCCAAAATGGCGCCTATAGATGTCCAAGCCGAACGGAGGAAAAATGGCGCTCCGCTCGGTACCGGGTAGACAGAGGACTCAACTCCGGCTCCTCTCTCTGATCTGTGTGCAAAATGCGCAAGTCAATAAAAAACAGCAACATTTTTAAAAAGGTTAAAAAACAGAATTTGATTTCAATTAGGCAGTGTATCTTCCAAAGTGTATCTTTCCCCTTGTCAGTCAGCAATCCACCCAGCAACACGCAGAGGTGTACTTCCAACTAAACTCTCACCCCCACAATGAGCACAAATTTCAGCAAGATTAGAACACAACTGTCAGCCTACTCAGCCTGCAACCACTGCGGGTCCGCATTATAAGTATCCACTCCCACGTCGTGGCCCTAATAATGAAACCATCAATAATGACCAGCCTAAATCAGTCATAAGGAGCTCAAAAGGCCTCACATCTTTAACTGGATTAAATGACATCATAATTTATAGTCATTATAATGATGGTGGCTCATGCTAAGGACAACAGTCCCAGTCATAGAGGCCCAACGTTAGGAGCCGCAAAAATGATGAATGTAGATGGCTTTCAAGGTCCCTGGTATTGTAAAAGAAAAAACAATAGCAGATTGAGAACAACATACGTGAGGCACCAAACGGCCAGCACATTAACAAAAATGTACACTAATATCCGGGAACATTGCATGGATTAACAAATTAAATGCAGCACAAGATTTACGAAACCTCTTATATCGTTAGCAAATTTTCTGCTTACAAGAAACCTGGGCAAGAGATACTTGCAATATTCCAAATTATACAAACTGGAATAAGCCTGCTACCAAGCTTTCAGAGAGGGGTTGTCCATCTGGTGGGGGTAAATAACTTTCATTTCCACAACCCTTGAAATCTGTCAGTCTGAGATACCAATAGAGAGCAGCTACATATTGGTCTCAAAACAAATAGGGATGGCCTCAACAATCAAGGAGTAATCTTTTTATACAACATATAAGTACCCTCAGATTGGATTCACATGCTTAACACCCAAAAGTCACTTCTCCTCGAGTGACAGATGTCTTGGATGGTCACTCAATGACCACATTACAAAGCTACAGAAGGAATGGGGGAATGCTGCTTTGATTTTAACTGGCAATCTCAATTTAATTAGGGACCCTTTAAGCATTATCCCAGATCTTCTGAATGAGCTTGATGACTTTTGGAATATTCCAAACATGGTAATACCAGCCAAAACAACTGGGAAACTCAAAGTAGGAATCTGGAGTAGACTGTTTAATCGCTCTGTAGTGACTCTCAATTGCAGAATTTTTCCTGTCATCCCCACATCCATCAGTCCTATTTCTTGTGGTAAGGAGAATTTGATAGACTACACTTTGGTTTCTCCATCTTTAATAGATTGTATCTTGTCATTCAAAATAATCTGGCGGCAAGACAGGGATCATTTCCCGCAAGTAATTGAATTTAATTGGCCCCCAAAGGTAAATTACCAGTTGGCTGCGATTGCTGAAGACAACACCAATTATCAGAAAATGAGATGAAAGTAACATAGTGCCCCGCGTTAAATGAGATGGCTGCAAACAGTAATAATCTCAGCTCTGACACAATTTAACCTAAACTGTAATAACATAGACCTTCCTGAGTGCTGGGAACACATTTTAAAATCGCTGGTCACAATCTGCTCTAAAGCATCAAACCCTGAATCCGGAGAGATACATTCCCTACATATAACAGAAACTGCTGCATAGTATACCCATTAATGAGGGTGATGAAAAGGTGTTTGAACACTAACAAGACAGTATCTCAGGACCCATGCCCAGTCAGCCTAGTTAGGACTGATGAAGTAGAGATCATTTTCTAGACTGGAGTGCTGGAAAGAAAAGGAAAGCCACATTGATGGCATGACATTAATAGTCGGGAAGTAGGGGCATGGCCAGCCATCATGGCCGAACGGACGTAACTCCGCTCTGCTCCACGCCAGGCCTGAAGATATTAGCCAGTTCGGAGGCATTTTACCTCCTACAAAAGCGCTCAACCGGGACCCCCACTCTTCTGGACAACGGGGACCCAGCTTTGGCGATGAAGGAGCTTTAGACTCCGCCTGCGGAGCGCTGGTGTGAGGTCTGGGGCCGTGGGGCTCAATCCAAGATGGCGACCCCGCCTCTGGAGGAGATCATCGGCGGCGTTCCCCGTGGGGAGGGGCACTAACCTGCAGAAGAGAAACCGGCTGGAGGCAGCGGCCGTGACCGCGATGAGCAGCTGTGAACGGGGCCAGACGTGCGTACCCGTCCAAAGATATGAGCGCGATTTTTCACCGCCGCAGCCTGTCCAAGTTCAATAAATCCCCCGCATGATCCCCGAGGTGAGGAGTGGGGGCCCATAAATTGAGGAGGACACCAGGAGAATCAATATTCAGCGCACTGCACCCGGGAGCGCGGGGGGGCCCTGATCTGCCTGCATTTGCTGAGGAGCCTTGGAGCTGAGCTGCCTGACCCTAATATAGCAGGGGTCAGGCGGCCTCAGGCTTAAAAATAGAGCGTTGTGACTAGGCCTCAGAGCAGACCCCCAGCATATCGCCGGTTTTGACCTGGGGGAGCCGTCCAGAGCCCCGCGAGGCGTTCAGTGCAAGATTGTGATGTATGGATGGGGACACGGGGCGCCCCGATTGCTGTGAGACGGGGGCCCCAGGCATCGACGCTGCGCGTCAGGATCTCTGCACCTTCTCACTGAGTTTCCACACCGCTTTTATCACCTCGCTACAGGGGGGCCTCGGGCTGACACCGGACCCCGGTCCATATGCTGCCAAAAAAAGCGCAGGACAGTAAAGTTTCCAACTACTTCACCCCAACCACCTCGGGTGTGGATAAAGAAGGGAGGGACCCTACCGGCGGCGACATGGCGCTTACAAGAGAGGATCTGATGGCGTCGCTGAGGGAGTTCAAAAAGGAGTTCCGAGAGGATATTAAGGCGGATATGGGGGCCTCGTTCGATGCTTTTAAAGCAGAGATGGGAGGAAAACTGGTGGCCCTGCAAGCAGATGTCGCCTCGATTGGGGCTCGCACCTTAGACCTGGAAGCGAAGTACCAGGAACTGGCTGATCGCATGCAGCCTCTTGCAGAAGGCTCTGCTGACCTACGCAACCAACTTAGGGCCACGATACTTAAGTGCGAGGACCTCGAGAACCGCTCTCGACGCAACAACATCCGGGTGAGAGGTCTGGAGGAAGGCTGCGAGGGCACTGACCTGGAGGCTTTCATGGTGGGGATGTTTGCGACAGTGCTGGGAGAGAACAGCCTGGAGGTGCGGCTCGAGAGGGCCCACAGGGTGGGGCCGCGACCACCAGGAGACTCCAGAAAACCCAGGGATGTACTGGCAAAATTCAGCTCCTTCAAAATCAAAGAACTGATTCTCCAGAAAGCTCACGCTCTTGAAAAAATAACATTTCAGAATGTTTCCTGCTGTTTTTTTCAAGATGTGGCCCAAGCAACACTTGCTCGTCACCAGCAGTTCCGGCCGATCACAGAAGCCCTGAGGGAGCGCAAGATAAAGTACCGCTGGACATATCCCTTTGGCCTGGCCTTTTCGTTGGACAGCAAAAGCTTTCATTGTACGGAAATCAAGGAAGCAGCATCCATCCTGGGCATTGAGATCTCCACCCAGAAGCAGTCGAAGGGAACAGGAGGCACAGGAACAGACTCGCAAATGGAGAGAGGCGACGGAGGTCCATGCCTGCAACAGAGAAGAGGCGGCAAGAAGACGTCGGGATGACATGCGAAGAGACTCTTTGGTCCGGTAAAAATCTTGAACTGTACGTACAGTCTAGGGAAAAACTGTGGCGCTAAGAATAAAAGGGGTCCGACCTCATTCGATGTTGACAATGAGTCACTCAGCCTCCACGGAGGCTTGGTGGGATAAGCGTGTAAGAGAAGGAAAAGATATATCTTTTAGTCTTTTAGACTGACAACGAACAATGGCTAATTCTAAAATCATATCAACTAGCTGTGGGGAGGGCCTGGGCGGCAGAAATGGGTCTGCCCCAGGAGATGCTCAAGTTGAGCTTCTCTTCTGAGACAGAGCACCTCGGAGCTCAACGTTTGAGTTCATACATGTTGTTGTTGAGTATGTTTTGGTATCACAGAACTTTTAGATCGGACTATGTGGTCTGGGTCAGGGTGGAGGGGCTTTGGAGGAGGGAAGGAGTCTACGGTTTTCATGGGCTAACTTTGAGAGGCAGATGGGAGATTCTCTTTATGAATAATGTCGGTTAACTGTTTATCTTGGAATGTGAGGGGACTTAACTCCCCTAATAAGAGGCATAGCATGTGGAAAATTTATACTAGAACATAATGTAAAAATTGCTGTCCTGCAAGAAACCCACCTTCCAAAAAAAGATTAACAGCGGCTGAAACACAGGGCCTTCCCACAGATTTATTCTTTCATCCGCACACACGAAACACAATGGGGTGGCTATCCTCTTCCACTCCTCTGTCCCATTTCTCCTTCAGGGCTCCAAATCAGACAAGGCAGGGAGATTCCTGATGGTCAGGGGTGAGCTGAGAGGTAGATCATGCACTTTCGCAACAGTCTACGCGCCCAATGTTGGGCAACAAGAGTTCCTGAACACATTTCTGGCCACACTGGAAAGATTCGCTACAGGGGACATCCTGTTAATGGGAGATTTTAACTCTATATGGGATCAGTCACTAGACACTACCCATCCACATAGGGCAACAGGGGGAGTGTTTAGTAAGACACTTAAATCCGCATTACAGGACTTGGGTCTTTTGGTCGCTTGGAGGGGACTTCATCCTTTGACAAGGGACTTCTCCTTTTTTCTCACTCCTTTTTTCTACTCCAGAATTGACCATGCATTAATTAGCCAATCCCTGTTTCACATGCTCTCAGGATGCCAGTTCCATCAGATTTCTCTCTCAGATCACGCCCCTCTAGAGTTGGTGCTTGATTGGCCCCCCCACAGGTTAAACACGCCAGATGGTACTTCACTAACTTTCTCAGCAGGGATCGTCTCCTTAGGGATGAACTAAGAAAAGCAATCACAGAATTATTTGACTTTAACAACCCCGCATTGACTTCTCTTGCCAATAATTGGGATGCCTTCAAGGCGATCATACGGGGTAAGTGCATCGAATTGGCAACCACATTAAAAAATCAACGTAAGGGGGAGAGAATGCTTCTAGAAGGGGAGTTACAAAACGCAGAACGGGCTCATAAGGTCAACCCCTCGGTTCAGAACCTAAGAAAAGTCACACAGCTAAAAGGAAAATTACAAGCTATTTACACCAATGGGGCGGAAAAAACTATCCTGCGACTACAAGCCCGTAGTTACGAAGGGGGAAATAAAGTGGGAGCCCTCTTAGCAAGACAACTTAGAGCGAAGCAGGAAAAAGTTTATAGCGCAGATTGTGGATAAAGATGGGACATCTCAGAAAAGTGAGGAGGGGAAGGCCAGAGACTTTGGTGAATTCTACCGGACCCTATACACCGCGGACCCCTTGGTTGCCGATGATCAAGAGAAATACTTAGAAGCGCTCGTGTTACCACAGATCCCAGCCTCCACGAATCAGGACATAAGTAGACCTATTTCCAGTGAGGAGATACAAAAGGCAATAGACACACTTAAATTGCAAAAAGCTCCAGGCCCTGATGGCTTAAATGCTCACTTCTATCGTACCTTCGTCCCAGAGCTGGTTCCCCGTTTGGTGTCATTTAATGATATTGCAGCCATACAACAGGTGACCCCCCTCCATGGGGGAAGCATTAATCTCAGTTATCCCCAAACCAGGAAAGGATCGTACAAATTGTGCCTCTTACAGGCCTATTGCGCTCCTGAACCTAGATGCCAAATTATACTCTAAAATTCTGGCCACGCGCTTGGAGAAGATGATGCCGTATCTCATTAAGGCGGATCAAGCAGGGTTCATTAAGGGGAGGCAAACGCATGACAATCTGAGGAGAGTGGTACACATCATCGAAAAAAGTGCAGAAAAAAGGCATCCCTGTAGCCTTTCTCTCGCTAGACGCGGAGAAGGCCTTTGATCGGGTTGACTGGGCCTTCTTGACATGAACAATGAGGAAATTTGGTTTTAACAAGACCTTTATAGGCATGGTGCGGGCTAACTACTCCGCTCCTCGCTCGTGGGTTCTGATGAATGGGGTTGCTTCGAAACCCTTTGGACTTTCCCGGGGTACCAGACAGGGTTGCCCGCTATCCCCCCTGCTCTTTGCCCTCAGCATTGAACCCTTCGCAGAACGAATCAGGGACAATCCAGACGTAGGTGGGGTGCCTTTTGGGACAGACTAACACAAAATCTCCCTCTTCGCAGATGATGTGTTGCTCCCAATCACAAGGCCGTTGTCCTCTCTCCCGGCCATCCAAAATGAGCTCACTTCCTTTGAAAAGGCCTTGGGGTTTAAAGGTAATTTATCAAAGTCCTATCTCCTCAATCTGACACTACCCAGGGAAACCTTGAGACCCGTGGAATAACTGTTCCCTTTTCAAAACACGCATCTGGGCGTTAAACTTACCCCAAAGCTATTGAACCTCTACGGGGCTAACTATCCTCCCTTGTTGCGGCAGCTTAAGGCGGATCTGGCCAGGTGGAGAACTTCCTATACCTCCTGGATAGGACGCATTAATGCCGTTAAAATGAATGTGCTTCCCAGGCTGCTTTACCTCTTTCAGGGCCTACCGATATCGGTGGATAGGGCTCTATTTGTTGACCTGAAAAAGATGATCACTAAGTTCATTTTGCAGGGGCAAAGGGCACGTTTCTCCTACCGTCTGCTCACTAAGGCGAGAGTGGAAGGGGGACTAGCACTCCCGGACTTCTTGGGCTACTATAGGGCGGCGCAACTCCGGGTGATCATAGATTGGTCCCTTCGCGAATCGGAAAAACTCTGGCTCCATATGGACAGACAAATAGTGGGTAGGACGATCTGGGACCTCCTCTGGAAGTCAAAACAAAATCGGCCACTAAATGCCTATATTAGTACCCCCACGGCTACCACTCTACAGGTGTGGGATGACCTTAACAGATCAGTGCCCCTGAGCACCTTCCCTTCTCCCTACACCCCATTCACTTTAATCCAGAGTTCCCTCCGGCTCATCAGGAGGGTCAGTTCGAAGCTTGGCGGGAGGGGGGTTGCCTTATGATCTCGGATCTTTTTAAAAGGGGGAAGATGTTGACCTTTGAGGAATGCACTAAAACTTTTAAGCTTCAGCCCTCCGAAAAATTTCACTACATACAACTCAAACACTGGGTACAACAACCGCAGATCCGGTTAGCCGCAACCAGAGACTTACTCCCAATTGAAAAATTTGCTCAATCGGGGGCATCCTCAAGGGGGACCATCTCTTTCCTTTACTCACTCATACGGACGCTGAGTCCCTGCTCCACCCCTAGACACCAAAGATTTTGGGACTCTCTTCTTACTACCCCGCTGGGGGACAAACAGTGGGGCTCCTTGTATAAGGACATTTCCAAATACAATTGCTCCATGTTCCTAAAGGAGGCCCACTATAAAATTATGTACGAATGGTATTTGCACCTCCAGACGTTGAGCAAAATATTCCCTGACACCTCCGATAGATGTTAGAGAGGCTGCGGGCTCCTGGGAGATTTTAAGCATATCTGGTGGGATTGTCCCTCAATTCAGCCCTTTTGGAAAGAAATCTTATCCCAAATTAAGATGATACTGGCTTACCCAATTCCCACTACAATGGAACACGCTCTCTTGGGGATCCGGGACTCTAGTTTGAAACGCCAAAGCTACGGGGACCGCTCGGTTATGTGGTTGTGCTTAGGGGCCGCCAAAATGGCAATAGCTGCAGCGTGGAAAAAGGTGGAGGCCCCCTCCCTAACACAATAGCATGCCAGACTATGGCGAGCTCTAGCAATGGAAAGAATGGCGGACATAGTAGAAGACACGAGAACAGGGTTCGACTACACTTGGGCCCCCTGGTAGAGTATTTGTCTGAAGGTTTGCCCCTTTTCGCTTGTGGCCCCAGGTTAAGGGCTCTTCATCTCTTTCATATCTAACACACTGGACGACTGTGACTCTTGGGAGGAGAGGCTTGGGGGGTCTGTCTTGGGCCCTGCCCACAGTAGCCCGTCCTCACCATTGACCAACCGTGACTTAGTGCTAACGTGATGCTATTGTTTGTTTAGTTTTGTATTTGAGTTATGTGGGAAGAATAGTTGTGGGTGGGAGTCGCAAGTGTCAGTTAAATAAGACCTATGTTGGGAGTAAAAAACGTTGTCTTATTGGTCAACTCCCACTTCATCCAGATGAGGTGCATAAAGATGGTTATCTCAGGTCGAGTCCTAGTACACAAGATGAACATGTCATTTGAGTTTCCTGTATCTCTTGATCTGTAAGATATGCTGGTTCCTCCCACCGCTGTTTGTTTTGTATGTGTTTTTTTTTTTTTAAACTGAAACCAATAAAAACATTTTCAAATAGTTGGGAACGAATAGTTTCTTACCTGTCGGTGTAGCTTTGCAGCTTGAAGACTTTCTGGATTCACTATGCTGTGCATTATTCCGCCATCTCGTGGTTGGGTCCGGATTCGTAGTCTTTTCTTTGTTTTTGTGTGTTTTTTTTTGTTGGCCCAGGTGGGCGGCGACGCCCCACCATTTGGTGTCTTCGGTGACGTCGTCGCGCTTCCGGCGGAAGCTCCCACCTTTGGTAGCCATCTTCGGATTCTTTTTTCTTTTCCTCTTACAGTTTTTTGTTGTCTATGTCTTTAACCTTTAATCCTTCAATTATTCTTTGATCCCTTTAACCTTGTATGTAGTTCAGTTGTACCCTTAACCTCCTATGTTATCTTCCTGGCGGAGGCGGGTGGGATCGCTAGTGAATCCAGAAAGTCTTCAAGCTGCAAAACTACACCGACAGGTAAGAAACTATTCGTTTTGCAGCGTGAATCTTTCTGGATTCACTATGCTGTGCATAGACTTAGTAGCGGTTTTGTTATTGCGGTGGTTGGGTGGAAGATGAGCATTGGTTGCTGAAAATGTGCTGTAAGACCTTCTGTCCTACTTGTGCCTCTTTGTTCATTTGGATATCAACACAGTAGTGTTTGGTGAACGTGTGCACGGAAGACCATGTTGCCGCTTGGCAAATGTCTTGTATAGGTGTGTTCGCTAGGAACGCAACCGTTGCTCCCTTTTCCTTGTTGAGTGAGCCTGGGCGGCTCCTTGTAACTCTTGTCCTGCCTGCTTGTGGCAGAGTTGTATTGCTTGTGCAATCCACCGTGCAATGGTATTTTTTGTTACTGGTCGTCCCAGGAAACTGCTTGCGAAGGAAACGAAGAATTGTTTTGTTTTCCTGCATTCCTTCGTCCTTTCTATGTAGTGCATCACTGCCCTTCTGGCGTCTAGCGTGTGTAGCGCCTTTTCTGAGGGTGTTGAAGGTTTCTGGAAGAAACTTGGTATCTGTATTGTTTGATTGATATGGAACCGCGACACCACCTTTGGCAGGAAGTGTGGGTCCGTCCTCATGACAATTCTGTCCTTGTGTATTTGCAAGTAGGGCTCTTGTAGTGTGAGAGCCTGTAGTTCACTGACTCTTCGCAGTGACGTGATAGCCACTAAGAAAGCCGTTTTTAGTGTGAGCATGTGCAGTGTGATCTTGTGTATGGGTTCAAATGGTGATTTCATCGACTGTGTCAGTACAGTGTTGAGGTTCCAGCTTGGGGCTGGCATCCTTTTAGGGGGGGCTATTCTTTTAGCCCCTTCCAGGAATCTTTTGACCACTTGGGAGGTGAAGAAGCTTTTCACCGCTTCTCCCCTGGTGTAGGCCACTATGGCTGCTAGGTGAACCCTTAGTGACGAGTAGCTCAGCCCGCTTTGTAGTAGGTGTGTTAAGTATCGCAGTACTGTTGATTCTTTTGTGACTTTTCGTTGCAGTCCCTCTGTAATGCACCATTGTGAGAACCTTTTCCACTTTGCAATGTAGCATTTTCTTGTAGTGGGTCTCCTTGCTTCTCTGAGTACTGCCATGGTGCTTGGAGGTAGTTTGAGGTGTGCGAATTCTAGGTCCTCAGGAGCCATGCTGCTAGGCTGAGGCTGTCTGATTCTGGGTGGAGCACTTTTCCGTCTTGCATTGTGAGGAGGTCTTTCCTTCTGCTGAACCTGTGTGCTGGTTCCTGCGCCATTTCCATTATCTGTGAGAACCATGTTTGTCTGGCCCACTGAGGTGCCACCAGTATGAGTGTCATGCTGCTGCTCCTGCATTTGCTGAGTACTTTGTGTAACAGTGGTATCGGGGGAAAAGCGTAAGCAAATTCGTTCGACCAACTTATCCATAGGGCATTCCCTAGGGACCTTTGGTCCGGCTGTCTGGATGCGTAATGTTGGCATTTTGCATTCTGGGGTGTTGCAAAGAGGTCTATCCGTGGTGTTCCCCACTTTTGGAACAGTTGCTGCACCTCCTGTTGGTTCAGTTCCCATTCGTGGGATGCAGACGTCTGCCTGCTGAGTCGGTCTGCTTCTACATTGTCTATTCCTGGGAGGTGTATTGCTAGCAGGTCTATCCTTAGAGGGATGGCCCATCTCCAGATCTGTTGTGCCAGACTTGACAGCGGTGCTGATTGTGTCCCACCTTGCTTGTTGATGTAGAACATTGCAGTTGTGTTGTCTGTTTGTATCAGCACTCGTTGGCCGTAAAGCTGCTTTTGAAAGGCTTTTAAGGCTAGGAACACAGTTTTGAGTTCTAGGTAGTTGATGTGTTTCACTGCATCTTGTTGTGACCAGAGCCCCCTGACGCGGAGTCTAGTCATGTGCGCGCCCCAGCCCTGCTGTGAGGCGTCTGTTGTGATGGTCACTGTTGGAGTTGGCTGTGTGAATGGCTTCCCTTGTAATATGTTCTCTTCTTTCCACCACGCTATTTCTTTCTGCACTGCGTGTGTGACAACCACTAGATCTTCCCAACTCCCTGTGGCTTGTGACCATTGCTGTTGTATCCATTCCTGGAACGGTCTCATGTGCAGTCTGATATGCGGGACAAGGTGGATGCATGATGCCATCATTCCCATTAGCCTGCTCACCGTCCTCACTGTCAGAACTTACCCCTTGCGGTAATGACGTGTTTCCCTCAGGAGCGCTATACTTCTCTTGTCGCTGGGGAACACCTTGGACTGTGTGCTGTCTATTTGTGCCCCCAAGAATATCTTGATTTGTTGGGGTTCTGTTGACGATTTTTCCCAATGTATTGAGAAACCTAATGTGGACAGTGTTTCTATGACTTGTTTGATGTGTTTTTTGCAGAGTCTGTATGATCCTGCTTTTACCAGCCAGTCGTCGAGGTAGGGGTATACATGTATGCTGCTTCTCCGAAGGTGCGCTGCAGCTGCTGCTAGGCATTTCGTGAACACTCTTGGTGCGGACTTTAGTCCGAAGGCTAGCACTGTGAACTGGTAGTGATCGTGGCCTATCACGAATCTTAATAGCCGTTTGTGTTTGCGGTTGACGGGTATGTGCAGGTATGCATCTTTTAGGTCTAAGGTCGCCATGTAATCCCCTTCTTGGATTTGGGGTATTACTTCCTGAAGTGAAGTCATCTTGAATTTTTGAGTTTTTACGAACTTGTTCAGGAATCTGAGGTCCAGTATTGGTCTTAGTGTATCGTCTACCTTTGGCACTAGGAAGTACGTTGAGTATATTCCCTTGTTCCTTTCGTTGTTTGGAACTGGCTCTATTGCTCTTTTTTGTAGCAGTTCCTCTGCTTCTAGGCGGAGGAGGGCTAGTTCTCTTGCGGGTATTGACCGATGTCTTGGTCTTCTCCCTGGCGGGTGTTTTTGGAGGTCTATGCAGTACCCGTGCTGTATGGTGTTTAGTATCCATTTGTCCGTGGTAATTTTCCTCCATTGTGTGAGAAATTTTCCTATTCTTCCTCCCACTGGTGTCGTATGCTCGGTGGTTATTTGCTGTGTGCTTCTGCTCTTTATCTTTTCCTTTTGCGGACTTCCCCTCAACCTTGGTGTTAACGGTGGGGGCTTGTTCTGTGTGTGGAGTCACTTTGAGGCGGGCTGCTGGCCCCTCTTCGGGCCTGTCCCCGTCCGTACCCGCGCCCTCGAAAGGACCGTCCTCTGGGTTGGTACTGCCAATTCTGCTGCTGTTGTCCCTGCAGGTTTTGGCCCTGGTTGTTCCCTTGGTACCCTTGTTGTTGTGATTGGTGTGAAGTGGTAGGTGCATTGCCTCCTCTACCACTGGCTCGCCTTGAGGGGTTCCCTCTTCTCATTCCCCTGAACTGCAGCGCTCCCATGGACCTTGCAGTTTCGTTGTCCGTCTTTAGTTGTGTTAATTTGTTGTCAACTGTTGCTCCAAACAGTTTCTCACCGTCGAACGGTGTGTTGATGATGTTGCTCTGTACTTCTGGTTTGAAGCCGGAGATCCTGAGCCATGCGTGTCTCCTCTCAGTCATCCCTATCATCATTTGCCTGCTGGAGTTCTCTGCTGCGTCCAAGGCTGACTTTAGGCAAGTGTTCGCGATGGCCTTGCCTTCTTCCGCTAGATAATTGGCCCTTTGTTGGTGTTCTTCTGGCAGGTGCTTAATGAGCTGGCTCATTTCTGCCCAATGCTGGTATGCATGCCTGCTGATGAGGGCGTTGGAGTTGGCGATACGCCAGTGTATGGCTGCGTTCCTCTCCACCTTACGTCCTGTGAGGTCTATTCTTTTGCTCTCCTTGTCTGGAGGTGGGCCTGTGTTGGTAGCCACACCGGCCCTCTTCCTGGCTGTTGCAGCGATAATGGAGTCTGCTGGTACAGACCCCTGTATGTATGCAGGATCTTTTGTGGAGTGCTTATACTTCTTTTCGCTCCTCGGGGTAACCGCCTTGCAGATTGCTGGTTCCCTGAAGGCCTCCCTTCCCTGGTCGAGAACGCCAGGTAACATGGGTAGAAATTGGCTCCTTGTCTGTTGGGGGAGCAGGGTTTCGAAGAGGAAACCTGCTTTTGTTTTTTCCTCCTGCATTTCGACCCCATAAGTCTTTGCAGCCTTCTGCACGACCTCATTGTAGACTCCGATGTCGTCTGGCGGCGAAGGTCTCGAGGGGTAAGTGTCTACCCCTTCTTCTGGTGACTCTGTGTCGAGGTCTTGCCAGTCTAGGTCTTGTACTTCAGAGGACGCCGAGTCCCTGTAAGACAGCATCTCTTCTTCGCCTTCGGCCTCGAAGTAGTAGTATTCCTCGTCCTGGTCTTCGAGCTGTTCGGGTGTCCCCGGGGCCTCGACGACTTCGGCCTCGAACTCCTCGACTGCCTCGTGGGCTTGCTTGGAAGGAATAGCGTATTGTTTCATCTTCTCGTCGAAGTCTTTTTTGCGTTGCAGGATGCTCGCCATCTCTGCCTCGAGCCTCCTCTTCTTTTTCGCCATCTCGTGGACCTTTTCGGCGTCGAGTGGTGCAGTGCCTCTCTTCGTGGTCGCGGTCGTCGAAACAGACGCCGGGCCTTCCTTTCTCGGTGTCGAGGTTTCGTTTTCGGGGACGACCTTCGACGCCTTCGTTTTTTCGGAGGCTTTCGCCGATTGAGAGTCCTTGTCCAAGGATCCGCTCGGCTGTTTGTCCCTTGGTGCTGTTGCTTTCGTCGAGTGTTTCGGCGGCAACGCTCCCTTCGAGGACTTTGCTACACTTCTCGGAGTGTCGCTAGGGATTCTGGCTTCACTCTTTCGAGCGTCGCTTTGGTGTTTTGGGGTCGACGACTCCCTTACCTCCTTCGACGTTTTCTTTTCGATTTCGACGACAGCGCAGTCCTCTGGTCCCTCTGCGATGTTGTCCTCCTCTCCGCTCGAGAGACCCAGGTCTCGGAGAGATGGTGCTGGTCCCTGGCCCTGCATGCTGTAGTTCGCCCTTCTCTGTCTGTCTCTCACCCGGAGGGTCTTCGGGGTGAACGCCGAGCACGCGTTGCAGTCTTCGCTGGCGTGGTCGAGTGGCAAGCAGAGGTTGCAGACTGGGTGCTGGTCTTTTTGGGCGTATTTGTGGTGGCAATTTCTGCAGAACTTGAACGGAGTCTTGTCCATAACCGCGCTTAGGGAGCCCCCTGTGAGCGCATTCTCTGTAGGCGTCGAGATTTCGGTCGTGGACCTTCTACCTCGTCGTCCTTCTCCGGTACTAGTGTCGTCGTCCGGTGTCTCAGGAGTACATCTTCTGTGATGAAATTTCGACTTTGAGATTCTTCGTCCAAACTTTCTGGAACTTCTCGGCAACGATCCAGACCCCACGGCGGAAAAAAGAATCTGAAGATGGCTACCAAAGGTGGGAGCTTCCGCCGGAAGCGCGACGACGTCACCGAAGACACCAAATGGTGGGGCGTCGCCGCCCACCTGGGCCAACAAAAAAAAAACAAAACACAAAAACAAAGAAAAGACTACGAATCCGGACCCAACCACGAGATGGCGGAATAATGCACAGCATAGTGAATCCAGAAAGATTCACGCTGCAAAAGTAACACATGACGCCAAGAGATTTTGGGGGCTAATTAGGTCTTTCGGCCAAGCTCCACCAGTACCTAACACAATAGAGAGATCACCCTAGAGAACATATTTCTATACTTTGATGCAAGGGAAGAAGTTGGACAGCTACCCAATACTACAGCTGAGATATCCCTCCATCCCACAGTAACATCTATTACAGGCTTCTCCAACAAGTAGCTTGTGACCTACTGGTAGCTCTCCAGGTTCCAATGAGTAGCTCTACTGTGTGCAAACTAGCCTACCAAACTAGGAGCTTTTGCTAGGTTGAATTTATGTATGTATACCACAACTGAAAGTATATATTGAAGATGAAAATGTGTTTATTTTCAGAACTCAGACTGATGTTTGGAGGAAAATGCTGAATTTACAAAATATATTTAAAACTGATAATTGAGTAATATATCATGTGTATTGTATTGTATTGTATGTAATGCTTATATAGCGCAAACTGTCACCCTACGGGTATCCTGGCGCTGTAACTTAGCAGATGACATCAACAAGCAACGGGCCTGATTAACAGTGGAAGGCATTGCTCTCGTTCCTGGGGAATAACCAGGTTTTCAGACTCTTTCTAAAGCATAACAAAGAGTTAGCTTGTCTAATACTCTGGGGTAGGTCGTTCCAGAGGCGTGAGGCCGCTATGCCGAAAGCCCTGCCTCCCATCCTGGATTTCTTAAATCTGGTAGTTGTTACCAGGTTTGCGCTAGAGGAGCGAAGATGTCTTACGGGCTTTACCAGGTAAATCTCTCCTGCATAGATAGAGGGCCCGTACCGTGTACCGCTCTGAACTCAATATATAAGGATTTGAAACTAACTCTTTCCTTGATGGGCAACCAGTGAAGATCTCTCAGGGCCAATGTAGTGGAGGATCTACGTTGCCTATTTAATGCCAGCTTTGCTGCTTTAGACTGGACTCTCTGCAACCCCTGCAAGATATATTGTGGAGCTCCCAGATACAAGGAGTTGCAGTAGTCCAGTCTGCACAGAATTATGCTCCTCACTACAAGGGGACTAGCCTCGTTCGGCAGCAGTGGAAGAATCTGACGAAGTGCTTTTAGTAAAGCAAAGCAGACACTTACCGTTTTGTTAGCCTGTGACGCCATTTGAAGGTTGTCATCAATCAGGACGCCCAGGTTGCGTACGGTCTTAACTGGGGCCAATGGGTCATCCCCAGGAGTGAGTTTAAACTCTAGCGGCAGGTGCTGTACCATTTTGGCAGTGGAACAATATACCACCTCTGTTTTCCCCCCGTTGAACTGCAAAGAATTTTCTTTGAGCCAACCGGAGGTCTGGCGCATGCACTCCTGGAAAATCTCCATGGTCACCGCACGCTTCCCTTCCAAAGAGAACACCAGTTGGGTGTCGTCAGCATAATTGACCAGGTCAATCCCAAAAGATTTTATAATGGGGATCAACGGGCGCAAATATATATTAAAAAGAATGGGGCTTATTGTCGAACCCTGCGGCACTCCGTAACGTACCAGAGACTTAGAGGAGGAAAACGGTGTCATGGTTACCACCTGTTGTCTCTCTGAAAGGTACGATTGCAGCCATTTCAGAGCTCGACCTTTCACACCAATTCTCTCCAGCCTTCCCATCAACACTGCATGGCTCACTGTGTCGAATGTGGTGTTGGGAAGACTTGCCAGACAGTCCCGACCCCCAAGAGGTGGTACCTCTCCCTCTGACTCTTCTTTGAAAGATCTGCCTTCCTGTAGTGGGCTATTGCCACTGTGATGGTGCACTCTGGGAATTGGTCTGTGGTGTGAAACTGGCATAGGGGATGGTGTACTGAGACCCTCCCCTTGCAGGCAGCCTTCTTGGTGTTGCCCCTCCTCAAAATGGGCCTTTGAACTGCCAAGCGTCCATTGTCTTTGCTGTCTCACTGCCTTTCTTCATTCTCTGTAATGACTCACTCACTGCCAATTCATAGAGGTTCTATTCATCTATATATTGGGGAAACAGTACTTAATTGCTATCAATAAAAGGTGGACTGCCTGGGGGAGATGATAATCATAGGGACGCCAGCGTGATCACATTTTTACAACAAAAAAAACCACTAAGAAAAATGTTTTAAAACTGATATGTCGTTTGAGACCTCAAACCCAGGTGGGAGCTGAAGCAATTAATCCCAGAGTTCAAAGCACATTGTGCACAAGTGATAGTACAGACAGCTAAACGGAAGGCATTAGCACAAGGAAACTTTCAGATATTTACTGAAGCAAGGTCAGTACAAACGTATCTTGAAGTGACATGTTGGCAACTGAAAGGCCCTGCAATAATTAGAAAACCAACCAAAATAAATACTTTTGCAGAATTACAAAGAGAATTATGGTGTAATCCCTTCAAAAAGGGACAAGAAGGAGGATAGAAAGTATATTGTGATTCAAGCGTGGAAGGTGGAGGAGAATCTTGGGTAGACCTCCACTGGTGCAATACCAGAGCGCCATTTGGCATATGGTGTGGTGTCACCCAGAGCATAGGTGCAAATGCTTGAGAGATAAGCACAAGTTACTACTTGTGTAACGATATATCTGTAAGAGACAGTTAGTGATAGATTCCTTACCTTAGAATATCCCCAGGCGTCAGACTGGATCCGGAAAGTTTTTTCGTCAGCAGTACTCCTGCGCGTCGGTAGGTGGCGTCGTGCGGCTCCGCGTTCGTCGCTGGCGTCGTAAGCGCTGAGATGACGTCACGGAGACTACTTAGGCGCCACCCATGCGCGCTGACGTCAGTTCTGTACACGACTTTCCGCGCCAGGAACGCAGAACCATGCAAGAAACTGACCACTGGTGCCATGAAACTAGGGCCCTGAAAGGGATGACCTTAACCCTAGAATCAGTTCGCAGAACGGGGAGGATGGGTGGGGCGATAAGGAATCTATCACTAACTAATGTCTCTTACAGATATATCGTTACACAAGTAGTAACTTGTGCATCTGAAAGAGACACGTTAGTGATAGATTCCTTACCTTAGAATAGATACCCCAGCAATACCAACCCCGGTGGTGGGTCTGCGAATAGATTACACCAGAAAGTCACGGAGAACAGAACGGCCAAAGAAGCCATCTCTCCGGACTGGACTGTCAATGCAGTAATGCTTGGTAAATGTGTGCAGCGAGGCCCACGTGGCTGCCTGACAAATATCCTGCAAGGGAACGCCGCGTCCCAAGGCAGTAGTGGCTGCTGTCGCCCTGGTAGAATGGGCAGGCAGCCCTACAGGAGGCTCCTTTTTAGCCAACAACTAACACGCTTTGATGCACAGAACGACCCACCGAGAGATGGTGCGTTTGTGCACGGCCCGACCTTTTTTGGCGCCCATGTAGCCAACAAAGAGCTGGTCATCCACCCGGAACTGTTGTGTGCGCTTCAGATAGAACGAGCGATACAAAAGGGGATGATGGACGGAACGCTTGAGCCAATCAAACACTCACCCCCAGTCAACTGATCTGGGTTTAATCCATCATCATTCTTTAGCTCACTCCACCACCCCAGTTCAGACATGGCCATATGCAAATCAGTCTGACCCTGTGCCTCATGGGAACAGTCCATCCCGAACTGCCAAGCCATGTCTTCCCTGGACCGGAAACAAGCATCCTAGGACCGGTTTCTGGCATTCCAGCCGTCATCAGCCAGGCTTGCTTGAATCCAGTGGCAAAGTGAGCAAGGGACCCACGTCTGGGCATACCCCCGCCAACTTAGGGCGAACAAAGCGATACAAAAGGGGATGATGGACGGAACGCTTGAGCCAATCAAACACTCACCCCAGTCAACTGATCTGGGTTTAATCCATCATCATTCTTTAGCTCACTCCACCACCCCAGTTCAGACATGGCCATATGCAAATCAGTCTGACCCTGTGCCTCATGGGAACAGTCCATCCCGAACTGCCAAGCCATGTCTTCCCTGGACCGGAAACAAGCATCCTAGGACCGGTTTCTGGCATTCCAGCCGTCATCAGCCAGGCTTGCTTGAATCCAGTGGCAAAGTGAGCAAGGGACCCACGTCTGGGCATACCCCGCCAACTTAGGGCGAACAAAGCGATACAAAAGGGGATGATGGACGGACGCTGAGCCAATCAAACACTCACCCCAGTCAACTGATCTGGGTTTAATCCATCATCATTCTTTAGCTTACTCCACCACCCCAGTTCAGACATGGCCATATGCAAATCAATCTGACCCTGTGCCTCATGGGAACAGTCCATCCCGAACTGCCAAGCCATGTCTTCCCTGGACCGGAAACAAGCATCCTAGGACCGGTTTCTGGCATTCCAGCCGTCATCAGCCAGGCTTGCTTGAATCCAGTGGCAAAGTGAGCAAGGGACCCACGTCTGGGCATACCCCCGCCAACTTAGGGCGAACAAGCGATACAAAGGGGATGATGGACGGAACGCTTGAGCCAATCAAACACTCACCCCCAGTCAACTGATCTGGGTTTAATCCATCATCATTCTTTAGCTCACTCCACCACCCCAGTTCAGACATGGCCATATGCAAATCAGTCTGACCCTGTGCCTCATGGGAACAGTCCAGCCCGAACTGCCAAGCCATGTCTTCCCTGGACCGGAAACAAGCATCCTAGGACCGGTTTCTGGCATTCCAGCCGTCATCAGCCAGGCTTGCTTGAATCCAGTGGCAAAGTGAGCAAGGGACCCACGTCTGGGCATACCCCCGCCAACTTAGGACGAACAAAGCGATACAAAAGGGGATGATGGACGGAACGCTTGAGCCAATCAAGATCAGTTGACTGGGGGTGAGTGTTTGGTTGGCTCAAACGTTCCGTCCATCATCCCCTTTTGTATCGCTTTGGTCGCCCTATGTTGGCGGGGGTATGCCCAGACGTGGGTCCCTTGCTCACTTTGCCACTGGATTCAAGCAAGCCTGGCTGATGACGGCTGAAATGCCAGAAACCGGTCCTAGGATGCTTGTTTCCGGTCCAGGGAAGACATGGCTTGGCAGTTCGGGCTGGACTGTTCCCATGAGGCACAGGGTCAGACTGATTTGCATATGGCCATGTCTGAACTGGGGTGGTTGAGTGAGCTAAAGAATGATGATGGATTAAACCCAGATCAGTTGACTGGGGTGAGTGCTTGATTGGCTCAAACGTTCCGTCCATCATCCCCTTTTGTATCGCTTGGTCGCCCTAAGTTGGCGGGGTATGCCCAGACGTGGGTCCCTTGCTCACTTTGCCACTGGATTCAAGCAAGCCTGGCTGATGACGGCTGAAATGCCAGAAACCGGTCCTAGGATGCTTGTTTCCGGTCCAGGGAAGACATGGCTTGGCAGTTCGGGCTGGACTGTTCCCATGAGGCACAGGGTCAGACTGATTTGCATATGGCCATGTCTGAACTGGGGTGGTTGAGTGAGCTAAAGAATGATGATGGATTAAACCCAGATCAGTTGACTGGGGGTGAGTGTTTGATTGGCTCAAACGCTCCGTCCATCATCCCCTTTTGTATCGCTTGGTCGCCCTAAGTTGGCGGGGTATGCCCAGACGTGGGTCCCTTGCTCACTTTGCCACTGGATTCAAGCAAGCCTGGCTGATGACGGCTGAAATGCCAGAAACCGGTCCTAGGATGCTTGTTTCCGGTCCAGGGAAGACATGGCTTGGCAGTTCGGGCTGGACTGTTCCCATGAGGCACAGGGTCAGACTGATTTGCATATGGCCATGTCTGAACTGGGGTGGTGGAGTGAGCTAAAGAATGATGATGGATTAAACCCAGATCAGTTGACTGGGGGTGAGTGTTTGATTGGCTCAAACGTTC
Source organism: Calotriton arnoldi (assembly GCA_963921515.1). NCBI lineage: Eukaryota > Metazoa > Chordata > Amphibia > Caudata > Salamandridae > Calotriton > Calotriton arnoldi. Next base: position 663,075 of record CAWUFW010006840.1, on the reverse strand, counting down.
CGTCCATCATCCCCTTTTGTATCGCTCAGATAGAACGAGAGCGCACGTTTTTGGTCCAGACGGTGGAGCCTCTCTTCCTCTTTTGAAGGATGCGGAGGCGGAAAGAAGGTGGGCAAAGTGATGGTCTGCCCGATGTGGAAGGGCGTGACAACCTTCGGCAAGAAAGGACGGGTCCTTAACACCACCTTGTCCGGATGAACCGAAAGGAAAGGAGGTTTAGAAGAAAGAGCCTGGAGCTCACTCACTCTTCTGGCAGAGGTGATAGCTACCAGGAAAGCCGTCTTTAGAGTAAGAAGACGTAAAGGACAGTTATGAAGGGGCTCAAAAGGAGCGCACATCAGATAGGTCAAGACGAGATTTAAGTTCCATTGAGGCATTATGAAAGGCATGGGAGGAAACGTGTGTGTAATGCCTTTTAGGAAACGGTTAACAACCGGGGACTTAAAGAGAGAAGGCTGATCTGGAAGCCGGAGAAAGGCAGAGATGGCCGAAAGATAACCTTTAATAGTGCCCAGAGCAGAGCCCTGCCAGGCCAAGGATAGTAGGAACAGAAGGACCTCAGAAAGAGGGGCAGAGAGGGGATCCACAGACTTCGCTGTGCACCATGCCACAAACTTGTTCCACCTGCAGGCGTATACCGCCTTAGTGGAGGGACGCCTGGCTGCCAGAATGACATCACAGACTTCGGGAGGAAGATGGAAAGCTGTTAACTGTGGCCGCTCAATCTCCACGCATTGAGGTGGAGGCTGGACAGGTTCGGGTGGAGGACCGTCCCCTGCTGCTGCGACAGAAGATCCTCCCGAAGAGGCAGTCGGATCGGGGGATCGATCGCCATGTTGAGTAGCTCGGGATACCAGTATCTTCGTGCCCAATCCGAAACCACAAGGATGACTTGGGCCCGGTCACGCCGAATCTTCTTCAGCACTCTGGGCAGAAGTGGTATAGGCGGAAAGGCGTACAACAGACCGCAGCTCCACTCGCGACGAAAAGCGTCGCCGAGCGAGTGCCGCCTTGGAAATTCCAACGCGCAGAACTGATGACATTGCGCGTTCTCTTCGGTGGCGAATAGATCTAACCAAGGCTCTCCCCACTGCAGAAAGAGACCTTGCGTCACGTCAGAGTTCAGACGCCATTCGTGATCCATCAAGCACCGGCGGCTGAGTTCGTCTGCCCTGGCGTTTAGAGAACCTGCCAGGTGTTGAACCACCAAGCTAATGCCTTGATGTTCCAGCCATGTCCAGAGGTGCAGAGCCTCCCGACATAGGGTCCACGACCCCACCCCGCCCCGTTTGTTGCAATACCACATGGCGGTGGTGTTGTCCATGAACACCTGCACTACACTGCCCCGGACAGAGGGAAGGAATGCTTTCAGTGCAAGTCGGATCGCCCGAAGCTCCAAAAGATTGATATGGAGCCGGGACTCCGCCGGAGACCAGAGGCCTCTGATCTCCGCCTCTCCCAAGTGGCCACCCCAGCCCTGGAGGGACGCATCCGTCACCACTGTGTGCTCCGGTTGGGATAGGGATCTGTCATTGACCCAATCGCGATTCGTGAGCCACCACCGCAATTGTCGTGCAGCGCCCTCCGAGATCTGGACATGATCGGACAGGTTGCCCTGATGCTGCGCCCACTGGAACTTCAGGTCCCACTGCAGAGCCCGCATATGCCACCTGGCATGTTGCACTAGCAGAATGCAGGAGGCCATCAGGCCCAAGAGCCGGAGGGTCATCCTGACCGAAACCCAGGATAGAGGCTGAAAGATCGGAATCTTAGCCTGAATATCCCGGACTCGCTGCTCGGGAGGATAAACCCGAAACCGCGTCGAATCCAGAACCGCTCCGATGAAGGGGAGCTTCTGAGAGGGACTCAGGAGCGACTTCGGCACGTTGATGGAGAACCCCAGCGAATGCAGGAGGTCGGCCGTAGTCTGGAGGTGGGGGACGACTGCCTGGGGCGAGCCCGCCTTCAACAACCAGTCGTCGAGATAGGGGAAGACTGGAACCCCTGATCTGCGCAGATGAGCTGCGGCCATCACTTTCGTGAACACCCGAGGGGCGCTTGTAAGGCCAAAGGGGAGCACGGTAAACTGAAAATGCTCCTGGCCTACCGTGAACCCCAGGTAACGCCGGTGGACCCGGCAGGACGGGAATGTGAAAATATGCGTACTGCAAATCCAACGCTACCATCCAGTCTCCAGGGTCGAGGGCAGCCAAGACCTGAGCCAGAGTCAACATCTTGAACTTCTCCTTCCGGAGGAAGCGATTGACGTTCCGGAGGTCCAAGATGGGGCGCAAGCCCCCTTTGTCCTTCTTGGGGACCAGAAAGTAGTGGGAATAACAACCATGTCCTACTTCTGGCCCAGGAACGCGCCCGTGACTTCCTGTTGGAGAAGCGCTAAGTGATCCCCGAAATGCGGTGGAACTGAGGTGGCATGGACGGGGGGGGGCAGACTCGAAGGGGAGGGAGTAGCCCCTTCGGACGATTTGCAGCACCCAGCTGTCTGAAGTGACAGAGCGCCAGTGGGTGAGGTGATGTTGAATCCTGCCGCCCACCGGCGTGGGGTGCACCCCAAAGCGCGGACTAGGAAGGCTTTGAGGCGGATGCTGCGGGAGCGGAGGTGGGCTGACCCGCACGCTGGCCCCCTGTGCCGCCACGGCGGCCACCACGCCCGCGCTGTGGGTTCTGCGCAGGCCTCTGGTGGAACGGACGTGTAGGGGCGCCCCTTCCGCGGCCACGAAAGGTAGACGTGGCCGGGCGGGTGGAGAGACCCAAGGACTTGGCCGTAGCTCGAGAGTCCTTAAAACGCTCCAGCGCACTGTCTGCCTTATCGCCAAATAGGCGAGTACCATCAAAAGGCATGTCCATGAGGGAACTCTGGACATCTCCTGAAAACCCCGTGGACCGCAGCCAGGCATGTCGCCGCAAGGCCACCGTTGTGGAGATGGCTCTTCCCAAAGAGTCTGCGGTGTCCAACCCACACCGAATGGCGAACTTCGCGGCATCCTTCCCCTCTGCAACAGCTTGGGAAAGCACAGCTCAAACCTCTTCCGGGCACTGGGGCAGAGTTTGCGCCACCATGTCCCACACAGCGTGAGAATAGCGGCCCAAGAGGCATGCGGTATTGACCGACCTCAGCCCCAGGCTGGCAGAGGAAAACAACCGTTTACCAAGCTGCTCCAACTTTTTGGATTCCTTATCCGGCGGAGCGGTAGGGAATGCTGTTTGGGAAGTGGAAGCCTGAATGGCCAGGCTCTCCGGTGTCGGATGAGTCGTCAAAAAGGCAGGGTCACCCGGTGCCGGGCGGTGACGCCTGGCCACGTTTTTATCCACAGGAACCCCTGTAGCAGGCTTAGACCAGGTACCCATCAAAACATCCGTTAAGGCCTCATTAAACGGAAGCAGAGGTTCTATAGAACTTGCCGCCGGCTGAAGCACCTCAGTAAGGAGGTTAGTCTGGAGGGTAACAGTAGGCAATTCAAGGCCAAGAGCCTCAGCTGCTCTACGGAGCACCACAGTGTATGTTGCTCCTTCCTCCATGACAGTGGGAGGAGACACAAACCCAGGCTCAGAGGAGAGGTCAAGGCCACTTGCATCCTCGGAGTCTTCTGCCCACTCCTGTTCGGAGTCACACTGCCGTGCAAGTGGGTCCTCCGACCCCTCCCAGTCCTCCCCTTCCACAACAGCCCGAGGCACAGGCTGCAGCGGCGAGGGAGGCTCCAAGGCCCAACCGGGGTCCCAAGCTGGAAACGCGGGCAAGGGCGGAGGTGGGACGTACGGCACCCAGGGCGGCGCCGGGAAGGGAGCCGCAGGGGGCGCCGGAGCCACTGGCGGAGGACCCTGCGGCGCCGGAGCCGCCAGCGGAGGACCTCGCGGCACCGGGGGCGGAGCCGGCGGCAACCAAGGGCCCCCAAGAGGGACCGCGGGCCCGAAGGCGCACCGGCGGGAGCCCTAGGCCTGAAAAGGCGGTCCATGGCAGCAAGAAACTCTTGCACCTGGGCTGGAGTCGCCGACGGACCCGGGTATGGCGGGTAGGCCGCGGGACTGACAGGCTCCAACGGAGCCGCGGGGGAAAGACCCCGGGCCCCCTCGTCCAAAGACCGACGGGGGGAGGTCGGAGAGCGTACGCGCTTCTTCGACTTCTTTTTGTGACGTCGCTTACCCGAATCCGAGGGTGAAGACTTGGACCCCGAGGAGCGATGATGACGACTCCGCGGCCGGTCCCTCGAGCGACCCCTGGACCTGGAACGGTGTGGAGACAACTGTCGGGCCTCTAGCAGCTTTCGGGACCGCTCCCGCAAAGCCTTTGGAGCCATGGCCATACAGTCGGAACATGACCGGGAGTCATGGTCGCGCTCCAGACAGTAGAGACAGACGCCATGGGGGTCGGCCACCGACATCGTACGGCGGCAGGCCCCGCAGGATTTAAACCCAGGCATCCCTACGTGGCACCAGGAGTCAGAATTAGAAAAGTAGAGACAAAAGTCCCAAAAACAACTAGTCAAAAAGTGACTAAGGTACGTGCTCTAACCGGATCTGCGCTTGCTGGCGTGGAAAAAGAAAGAACTGACGTCAGCGCGCATGGGTGGCGCCTAAGCAGTCTCCGTGACGTCATCTCGGCGCTTACGACGCCAGCGACGAACGCGGAGCCGCACAACGCCACCTACCGACGCGCAGGGGTACTGCTGACGAAAAAACTTTCCGGATCCAGTCTGACGCCTGGAGATATTCTAAGGTAAGGAATCTATCACTAACGTGTTTCTTTCAGATCTATGGGGTAACGGCAGGGGGTACGGAAAGGTGGTGTGAGACAGTGAAAGGATGGGAAGGAAAGGTAAATTAGGAAAAAAGGAAAACCGAAAATGAAGAAAATTACCAGTTCAATTCCCAAAATAACAAAAGTTGACTGAAACTAAAAAAATGATCTCCCTAAATGCAAATGGACTCAACAACCTTGGAAAGTGTTAAAACGAAGAATGATGCGCAGGCAAGTCTTGTAGAAAAGGTAGTAGATTTATTCTTGAGATAACTTCTTAGGTTACAGGTTACAGGATGTTGGTCTGATCCATAAAAGTGCCCCACCAGGAGCAGCCTCCTCGCTGCTCAGCCCTTCCACACCAACTGATTCTCCTTACAATACAAACCCACTGAACATTCTAAATGACCTCACCATAGGCTGAGCAGCAAGGCAGAGAACCTAAATAGAGAGAGTGCATTGAGTAACAAGTACATTACAACAGAAACCTTGGAAAAAGTGGTTCTAATAGCTTGGCTAAGCATGTTCAATCCCACATTCATCTTATTGGAAGAAAAACATATCAAAATAATTCTGGAAACTAAATTTAAATGGCCTGGCTATAGACAAACGTATTCTTGTGCTTCAGCAGCCCACAGATGGGTCTGCATACTCCTAGCCGAGATTGTTTTGGGCCATATACATAGGACAGATGGGGAGATATTTACTTTAGGGGTTAAAATCTCTCATAAATCTTTTACACTAGTGTCATACTATGGGCCTGTTAAAGATGATCCTTCATCTCTGCACTATGGCTCTGGTCACCTTCTCCCAGCCCTACGTAATTGGTGGGACTTTAATTAGCTTCAATTCCTTGATTTATACACCACCAAACATGGATCAATTCAGCAGAAAACTAAGACTTCTAAAGTAATGAACGCAATGAGAAAATAAAAGAACTTGGGCTGGTCAATCCATGGGAAATCAAAAATGACAACATTAGACAATACTCCTGTTTTAGCAAACTACTTTTGCCTCCAGACTAGACTACTTTTTGGACTCATCTTCATTAAAATTACAGGAAGTGAGCTACATATCCAACTGCCACGCCACACTTTGCCTAACAATAATTCTTACACAACTAACAATTAAACCAACAGATGGTTTATGGACAAGACTATTTTCACAAATATCGAAATTGTAAACCGCTTCAAAGACATAATTAGGAAATATTTTGAACACCGTAAGAATACAGCATCCCAATAAGTGTTTGCAAGGCTACCATAATAGCTTGCAAGGCTACCCTAAGTGTTTAACTCCGTTCATTGCAAATCCTGAAAAATAAGTAGAACACATTAAAATACCAGGCTCTTTATGCCAGAATAAATGAGACAGGGAAATTGCTAAACTCTCAGCTTACAAGATTACAATTCCCCCAGTATGAAAAACCTAAAAATTAGCTCTACGAGTAGCTTTTAAATAAAGAGATAGCTAATTCAGAAACAGTGGGGCAACAATTATACAAGGAAGTGGATATTGCAGGCAAATATTTGCTTGGTGCACATAAAACAGCCATTAGAAACAATATTATTAAGATCTGAGACCCTAACAATGGAATAATCACAGAGAATGAAAAAGAGATAGGACTGATTTTTCTGGCCCTTTTTTTAAAAATACACCATTGCTGTACCATTACGCATATAGAAAAATAAAATAAAATATACCTGCAGAAACTAAATTTTCCAGAACTTAGTAGTGAAGATTCCCAAATGCTAATAGCTCCAATAATATCAGAGTAAGTAGAGACTGTCATTAGTAGCCTCAGAAAAGGCAAAGCAGTAGTTGAGGACTGTTATCCAGTGGAATGTTTCAAAATGTTCATTATAGAGGAAATTAGTAAATCACTCACATAATTATTCAATTACATTCTATGAGGAGGGAAGATTCACAGTTTATTTCATAAAGGCATATTGATTTGCTTTCTAAAAAATGGCAAGGATCTGAGGCGGTAAATAAATACGGAATATCTCAGGGACTCAAATTCCTTTTTTTTTTCTTTTCATCAGGGCCCCCAGTCGCTATTTTTCCTTTTTGCTTGGCATCGAACCTTCCTCTTTGGAGTTGAAGCTTCCTTCTATTGAAGTTCTTTGCCCCTCTCCTGATGTCCTTTCGGAGTTGAGTCAGATTTCCAGGGTTAGCTACCAATGGTGTCTTTCGACTTCTACCCGTGGAGCTCTTTGTGCTTATGCTCACCCTCAATCACTAATGGATTTGCTTTTGTGGTGCCTTCCGAGGACATTGAATCTAAGGGTCTCAAGCCCTGTCCATTATGCACCTCCGATGTTACTTAGAGCTTCTTTACCTCGCTTTCCTTCAATGTTGTCTTCGATGCTTTCTCCCCCTCGGGTTTGATGACTTCTTCTGTTTCAGACCCCTCCCATTGTGCCACCTCCATTTCTCCGGAGTTCTCTTTATTGCTCAACAGCCCGAGGTTTCTCAGCAGTGTTTTCTGCTAATACTGTCATGCCATAGTGAGGCCACCTCTGCATTTTCCTCGTCTCTAGTGTCTTGGGCAGGAATTTGACAAACGCATCGACCCGTCTGATCTGCGGTCTTTCGACAGGCAAAGGTTGCAAACTTCATGACGGTTCTTCTGAGTAAAGTTGTGGTGGCACCTTGGGCAGAGCCTAAAGGAGGTATACGCCATAATCAGCGTTCATTCTCAACCCACATGGTCGATGTCTTCGTAACGACTGTCTTTTTCTGGTGTTAACTCATTTCCAATTGTGTTAGTTGTGCAATCTGTGATCCTCTTCTGATTTTCTGGTCTTTGTTAGTGATCCTACAATAAAAACGTCGCTCTGAAATTCTTCTCTGGCTTCAGTGCTTTTGGCTCCGCAACCTAGACCAAAAAATGCATCCGACGTGATGTGATGAAGGACATGGCCCCAAATGGTCAATGGCGAAGCCCAAAGAAGAAGAAAAAAAAATGACAAGGAGACAATTCAGGACCCAACCACGTAATAGTGAAATACTGCACGGCATGGGACTCCAGAAACTATTCACAATGGAAAAGGATATATAGTTGTCCTAGCAAAACCATACATTCCAACAAGATGTCAACCTCTCTCAGATCCATTTTGGGATCTGTTTCAGTTGGGTCTAAACAAGCCCACTCATCAGGTGTTATACCACTGATCTCCAGCCCTTTGTGGAGTATTGGCTCAGCCACCCAAGGATGGTCTGTTGCCTCTCATGATCTGTGCAGCTGCCACCACCCTCAGGCACACTCAGACTCATGCTTGATGCCATTTTGGGTAACAGGGAACAAGGAGAACGTAACCTTTTACTGCGTTGTCAAGGCACCAATCAACTTCAACCTCATCGCCCCAAAATCGCCACTGATCCCCTATAGTAAATGAATCAAATCTCTCATCCCAGTGAATGATTCCGAGGTTCGCAGGGGCAAAAAATAATGCAAGATTGTTTCTTAGTAGGGTAGTATGCGGCAAAGCAAAGACCAAGCATTTCTTGTGCGTGCAACCCTCTATCAAAATGTTTGACTGAACAGCCTAGTTTCCAATGTTTCTCAAGTAAAGATCCCACCCCTCTTTCAATAGTTTCAGGCCCTGTAATCGCAGGGACCTTCACCCATGCTTAACATGAGGTTACAGCACTGGCTGTTCGTTGGCTCGTGTTTGGGATGTGGTGTAGGTATGTATCCATTACCTTGAAAGGCTCTGTGCACATTACCGCAAATTTGGACTTGGCATTCACCAGGAGAGGATTACTCCCAAAACACGTTTGACACAGTCGCATATCCTCATATTGATGGGTATCGTAACCTGCTTGGTTTGTATGTTTTGGAGCCTGCCAAAAGAATTTCTCCTGCAGCCCTGTATATACCACATTCCAGCAGTCATCGGTGCTCCTGTAAGCCTCACCCAATGCTCTGTGTGAAGGAGTTGTAGAATTGTGCAGAAGAAGCATAGTTAGAAGTTAGTTTTCTTTAACTTAAACTGCCAGTGAAAAGACATTGCTGGAAGAATATTGAAAATAACTGAAAAGAAATATAAAAGATGGACTTCAATTAACCAGAAACGGTGGGGTTACACAGATGACCAAATCTTGTAATATGATTTCAGGTACGAGTGCTACCACAATCCCACTGCGAGTCTGTAACACCGGAATCGGACCAGACAGACTTTTGTTCAGGTAAATTACCGTTTGAATAACTAAGGGTATGAGGTAAGACCTTCTGGAAAGAGGTGCAACCTTGAAATATGGGTATCAAGAGATGGCTCACGAAATCTTGAAAATGACTGCACTAAACCAGAATGCCCTCTGGTCACACAGGAGACTGGCACTTGTTAAAAGATGCAACAGGCTTCTGCATGTAAAAGTGGCATCTCAACTACCTCCCGGTCAGCAACCTCTTACAACTTTGCATATCTAAGTCAATGAAAACTTAAATAAAATACCACTCCTAAATTCTTCCCCTTTTGGTTTTGCGACGGGAGTGCCCTCACAACTTTAGGATACCTTTCCTTTGACTTGTGCCCAGAGGATGACTTTCAGGAACATAAGGTTTTTCCTCACCAATAGGATCCGTGATCTGATTGCTACTCGCCGTTGCCATGGAGGCGAAGGAATGTGTAGAATATGAAGATTCTGCCCATTTTCATGCTCCAGAGACTCGTGTAAGCCTTCTTGGTGTGCGCATGTCGATGAGACGCAAGTCTTACTGTGGAACAATTCAGAATGCTGGAGCTCAAAGCCCAGAGGCCATACGGCTTTCCTGACCACTCAGAAATCACTGTGCAGCAGCCCGCGCTGCATGAACAACGACCGTGTGGATAATGGAAAAGAAAAAACAGACGCCAAGTGAGCATAATGAGCCGGGCGTGGCTGTCTTTTTTTTTTTTTTCCAAGGACAGACCAGTGTTTATTTTTCTGGTTCAGTTAATGAACGAACTGAGCGGGAATGAGTGCACAGAATCTTAGAGTGTCTGTACTGCAATATCATTCACAATGTAGGCCCAGGGAACTGAGGGAAAGGGATATCAATTAAAGTGCTCAGGATCACACAATGTGAGTAATGCAAGTCCTCTCCTCCACAGTCAATCAACTAACTACAAGATCAGATCTCCATCAGACAGCATAAGGCATGGACGTATGTACTAACAAAGCAAGCCAACAAAAGGAAGGTTCACAGGTATCCTGTGTAGTTTTACTATAAATGTTAGGATTCAGAATGTGCTTAAAATGTAATCTTCATCATCCAGATTAAATTCATGCTGAAATCCAAAGGACCTCCCCAGACTTTCTGCAGAGGGTAACTCACAGACATGCTATCCCTCCCATGCCTAAGTAAAAATCTTTCAAATTAGAGTCTCGTACGGTTGCGATCCACTTACCCCTGCTTCATGTCAGGTCCCACCCTCCCAGCTTCAGAAACAACTGCTCGCCTCTCTGCTTGTAAATTTTGCTGATTTTCTAGCTGTGAAAGTCATCTTAAAGTCACAAGCCAAATGTGATATGACTATATTACGATTAGAACAAAGTACACTATACTGTACATTTATCCCGCTCCCCCAACAGTGCCAAATTATGTGAAGGTGAATGTGTAAAGGAAGAGTTACAATCCGCACCATAACAAGATATCGGTAACAGGAACAGCCAAAGAGCTCATTAGAATTACTTGTCACCGGGCTTCACATACCCAAACCTGAAACTTCTGTATGAACAAAATAACTTTACTAAGAAATGTGCCATGAGGTGGTGAGTCCCACAAAAGAGATACTTTCACCCCATGAGGGTTGTTCTGTAGATTTAACACTGGTTGGGGAGCCCTAAATCTGTGATGAATTCCCTTCATCACTTCAATTCCCGAACCCTTATAGTACTATCATCTTAGAGAAAATCTGCTATTGTAATAGAAGATCCATAAGCACTGATTCAGAAAGTACTGCATCAGGTGGACCTACGTTTGAGGAACAGACAGCCAAAAGCTGGAACGCCCTCCCAGAATACCTGAAATCTCCCTATCCACCAGGAAACCAGAAGAGGTTTAAAGACCTGCCTGCTCCCCACTGCCTGACTCACACAACTTCGAACCCAACTATGCTCCTCCACCAACACAACCACCCGGATACTGATATAGAACCCAAACTAGAGATGCCACGTTTCCACAAGCACAGCCCTCATCAACCTCACAGTCTTCTACAACACCATTATACTAACATGCAGCACCGAGTCTGGATCGATGACAACTTGGAGCATCACAGCAGCCTTCATGCACAAGCAACAATGCTTTCCATGTAAGACACACTTTAAAACAAACTCTTCCCGAATGGTTACACTAGATAAGGTATTAACAAGTGTAACCTATCAACCGTATAGTCTTCTGACTCACTGACCGGTCACGCACAAGGCCTATTCTGAAGCAACATGATTGGATAAGCCCACATACACATTACAATACACTTCACTTCACAAACTTACACCCTCCGGCCCCTGTATGCTAGACAGGGCCGCTACGGTGAAACAGGTAACGGACAGTGCTGTGGTGCCACACCAGTGGTATGAATGCGCTATGTATATACAATGTCACCTGTACTACAGCATGTACCACTGACTGCCAGAAACCTGCTAGCAAAAACACAATGAATTGCCCCTTGGGCATTTCAAATAGTCATACATACTGCGTCATTGTAGGGAATGGATTCAGCAACTGCAATAACCTGAAGGGCAGCCGTCAGAAAGAATTAGAAATAGTAGACCTTGGGTTTACTTGCTTTACAAACTCAATGATCTGTCTTCCCTAGTTTGTTTTAACTTGTTGACATTCTTTGTGTTAGTCTACATATTTTTGTTGTTTATTATTATAAAGGGTGATCGGTGGGTTTTGTATATGGGTTGAGTCTTTTGAACTGTAGGAATAATTTTTGCATACGTAAATGAAAAAAATTGTTGACTGGAATACTTTGTGTTGTTTTACAATCTGTTTGTATTCACTCACAAATTGCTGTTTTTCTCTCTCACAAATTGTTGCTTGAGATATTTTGTGTTTCCAGTAGCAGGAGTGGTCCCATTAGCGATTGTTGTAGCAGTGCACGATAATTATTGTAAATGCCCAAAGAGCAATTTAATGTGTTTTCGTTAACTGGTTACCCAGCCCCTTATTTAGGAAAAAGGTACACCCTGGTTTTGTGGTGCAAAAGAAATCTGCGTCCATGTTTCCTACATCGAAGCAGCAAACTTTCCTGAGCCTCTGATCCTACAATGCAGAGCCTGTGGAGTCCGAAGCGCACTCTGACAGCACTGAGGTCACTAGGAGTTGGGCTGCTATTTCCTTCCATATTGCGTTCTGCATTTATAGTTAGTCACTCAATGCTAAAAGAGGTGTCACAAAGCCCATCTCTAAGCACCAGGTTACAACAAAAAGGTTGAACAAGAAATGAAGCAGACCCACTACTTCGAAACACCGAGGTCAAGTCTTCTTCCTCGGATAGTTAAGTGGATACAATGTCAACTAACTCTGAAAAAGGCGAAGGCCTTAAAAATACAAAAGTTTATATGGGGTTCAAAAGGGGATCAAAACAACAAATATGAGGGTAGGGCCCAACCGATCACATTGCTGGTCTCCCCTGTCAAAGACTGGCTCCCTGGAAAAAATTGGTTCAATATTGCAGACTATTCGAAAGTCATAAATCTATTATTCGGAATTAAATAGATCTGTGAAGTCCCTGCCTCCCTACCACACAGGGTGGGGGGGGGGGCGCGTGTGTAAACACACTAATAATTTCAGTAAGTTAATGTGAGAACAGGATACACATGAACTATACTCGCTGCAGTCACCTTGTGGCTTGGCAGAACTGCAAATAACGTACAAGTATTATCTAAGTTCTAGGTGTTTGTTATAGTGACCACAGAAATACAAGTGAGTCAGCCCAACTGAAATTCAAACCTGCAAACTGCACATTAGAGATTAAACTCTGCAGCAGTTGCACTGACCAACTGATTTATCTTATTTGCCAATAAAACACAAATTAGAGCCAGTTAAGAAACAGGGTGCCCTACCTGACTTCCAGGATTGAGAGGCGCTAAAATGATGTAGTTTTTGTCCCCTGCTGATGACGTGTGCGACAGAGTAGGGACAGTGTGCAGGCTTTTCTTGTCCAGCTCTCTGCGTCTCTCCCAGCTGTTCAGCAGCCCTCCTTCGGTCCCGTCGAAGAGTATGTGGCAGCTCTGACGCTGAGCCGCGTGCGTAGGGTTGGCGCTGTTTTTCTCACGTTTATGAGGTGGCTGCAGGTCGAACGTGGATTTGCAGGACGACCTTCGGACCATGTTCTCGATGCCGGGCTTGGCCCGTGGTACAATTCTCCACACTAACAGCGTGATTTCCCCGTGGCACTTCCTGAAAAACAACGCACACAGTGAAACACCAATAGTACTCTGCAACAACGTCAATGACTCACAGTCAGCTATGCAGTACTATGAATTAGCTACACAACAAAGTCAGGCAAGTGCACAGAAGGGTCTGCAAACACACAGAAAATGGAAGACAAACTTTAAAGTCGGATGAAGTCCCTTGATGTACACTGTGGAGAAGCTTCACTGCTGAGAGCGGCGCTAAAAGTCACATTTATTCATTAACATACAAGACTTAGCCATGCCCAGCATGTGGTAGAGAGGTTTGGTATGATACTAATTCACAGCAGCTGTAGAGGGGTTTCTAAATTGTATTCTTGTTAATTTCAAGTCAGATGTTGTTCAGGGGGGATTATTTTTTATCTGGGGGGTTTTGAAAAGTGTACAGAACCACTTTGCGGGAGTTTGAGCGTGTGGGTCAAAAGTATCGTGGTGGTCAATTAAGGTATACGGGAACTAATGGTTCTGAACCTTTTGATTTCTGTGGACCCCAGCTTAATCACTATTCGAACCCAAGGACCCTCCTCCAGAAATCATCACTGGAATCCGGGGACCCCACCGAGTCATTACTAGAAGCCGGGAACCCCAGCCTAAGCATTTTCAATGATTTGAGCAGCAAACAATATACAAAAAATACAGAAGCATGCATTCATCAAACAAATGCACAAATTATGAAATATTTTATTTAATTGACAAACAATTATAATAATTAAAAAAAAATATATATATATATACATATTTTTTTTAATTGTAATGTGAAGGTTGGGGCTTTTCTAAATTCAATTGAGGCCACTCGTCATCCATATTATATCTTGTCAATGCACTTGCACTCCTCCCACGAATACATCTGAGGATACCTACTTAATTTTTAGCCTCCAATTTCACGTTGCTTTTTAATTTATATACATTTTATTAATCTGATAATATTAATTCATTGTCTAACCAGTCGAGGACCCCTTGAGTAGCCTTGCCAGACCCACAGGAGTCCCCAGACCACAGGTGAAGAACCACTGCCGTAGACATCAAAAACCAATGACTGTACTTATAAACAAGATGATAAAACCTTTGAAGATTTAGTAGTCTCTAAGAAAGGAACCCTGAAGGTGCACAGAGCCTGGTTTAAACTCATAACCAGCAGGTCTGGGTCACATTAGATGACAGCAGCACCAAGTGCATGGGTAAAGGCTAGTCATACATCTGCCTAAATACGTGGACTTTTAACAACCCTCTGAATCTAAGCTTGTCAGTTTCCAGTCTTAGATGCACTCGGAAGGAGTTTCATAGAGATGATTCAAGACCATCAAGCTACCTACACATTTCTTCTGTGGAACAGCCAGAGAGCTATTTTTGACTTGCAGATCCCAAGATGCTGGATGGATGGTAAAGGACGAACAACTTTGTCAAGAAAACTGCTGAGCATTCAGTATCATTTTTTGGATGCAATGAATGGATTTAAAGATTGTTCTTTCCTTTGCTGCAACCAGTAGAGCAACTTCAGAGCCAGTGCGATCTGGTCATAACAATTCAACCCAAATAGAACACGAGCAGCAAGATTCTGGACTCTGGAATTTCATCTGCTAAGCATACAAATGTAGAGTCTATTGCAATAATCCAGACAGGGTACAATGACTGCAAGTGTTATAGCAATTTTCTGAGGGAGGAGAAACAGTGCAAAAACATGTTTTAGAAGATATACGTGGTAGAAAGCAGATTTACAGAAACCTTTTATTTGGGATGGGAATGAAAGCTTATTACCACTTTAAACACTTTTTTCAGATGAGCCCAAAACCAGGGCCAGGCAAAAAGCAGGTTTGGTGGAATGACCATCCCTGAGAGCAGAATGACTGTTTTCTCTTCATGATAGCTTAACCTTTTTTTTTTAATGAAGCGCTGGGCGTGGGATAGGCCGTGTGCAGGTTTAAAAGGAATGCCAATGTTGTCATCAAGCTAAAGATGGTGCCCTATGGCTTCTGCAAGAAAATGATATCCTAGCTTACAGGAATCACGTTGAGAGGGGTCAGTTATGTGTTTAATAATGCCAGTGAAAACAGATATTTGAGGAACTCTAGACATGACGTTAGTTGATCTAGAAAGGAATGAAGCCAACTTAAAATGACTGGTACAATTTTGTAAGAAAGAGGAAAACTAGGCTATCACAGTTCCACTGATGCCTCCTGAAAGTTGTAGGCTATTGAGGAGTACTAGGTGATGCTAAATAGCACCAAAACATCTAGCAGGATGAGGGAACAGTTTGGGCTTGCTGCCAGGTATTAAGTAATCTTTCCCTAATGTTTTGTAGTGTTGATTCTGTGCTGCTATGGGATGTCAAGCTTGAACAAAAGGCGCTGAGGCTGCAGTCTAATTCTAGATGAGAGTTGAGTTGGTCGGCAAAAATATTTTCACTGCCTTACCAAATAGAATACATCAGAGATATATAGAAGAATTGAAAGATCAGGGTTACTGAACGTTTCTTAACTTTGGGAGTGATGACAACAAGTCATGGAGATTGGAGGATGGATCCACTAGAAAGGGGAATATTGATCAGTCTGGTGAGAACTGGCAGCAGTGCGAGGAGACAAACTGACAATTTATGAATCACATAGGTCCTAGTATGGTGAGGGGTTTTTGAAGGACATCAGAAGGTTTCTTTATTTGTTCTCTGTAGCTGCTATAAACACAGAGCATAACTTAGGGTAGGAATGGGCTGGTGGAATAACCACCTCAGGCAATGGGGCAGAGTCGGAGACACCATATGTTAGGGCTTTGATTTTGTTGATGATGAAAAATAGGACGCGGTTGCAGAGATCACTTGATTGCACCAGAAGGCTTGACAATTGGGTGGGGTGCCCATTTCCTTGTAGATTCAAAATAAGTCTCTGTTCGAGCAGTCAGCTTCAAAAGTGTAGAGTTGGAAAAAATATCTCTCTGCTCTTCTGCATAGTGAGTTATGGCCTTTAAAGTGCCCTTTGCATGCAGTTCTATGGCATGATATATTTTTTTGCCATCATCTTTCAAGTGCTCTGTCTTGATGTTCAAAGAGGAGAGCATTATTCATGAGCTGCTTGTTATCTTTGATTCTTCTTGTGGGTGGAATGGTGGAGCAATGGTATCAAATGCAGGGGTTACTATCTTATCAAGATGAGCTAGGAGGTGGTCAATCAATCAAAATCTTTACTTGGAAAAGTGAATGCCACAAAAGATAAGCTACATCAATACAAAATACATTCTATTCATATCACAAAAACATACTGTATCACTTCATATGACAGAATGACGTGAAAATAAAAAAATAAAAAAAAACACTAAAAGTGGTAAAAATAGCAAAACAGACCATGCACTAAGACATAAAGCACAAGTTACTAACTTGTGTAACGATATATCTGTAAGAGACAGTAGTTAGTGACAGATTCCTTACCTTAGAATATCCCCAGGCGTCAGGCTGGATCCGGAAAGTTTTTGCGTAGCAGTACCCTTGCGCGTCGGTAGGCGGCGTCGGGCGGCTCCGCGTCCGTCGTCGGCGTCGTGATCGCCGGGATGACGTCGCGGGCAGTACTTAGACGCCGCCCCTGCGCGCTGACGTCAGTTCTGTACACGACTTTCCGCGCCAGGAACGCAGAGCCATGCAAGAAGCTGACATAGGTGTCTGAAAAATACTAGGGCCCTGAAAGGGATGTCCTTAACCCTAGAAATCAGTTCGCAGAATGGGGAGGATGGGTGGGGCGGTAGGAATCTGTCACTAACTACTGTCTCTTACAGATATATCGTTACACAAGTTAGTAACTTGTGCATCTGAAAGAGACACGTTAGTGACAGATTCCTTACCTTAGAATAGATACCCCAGCAATACCAACCCCGGTGGTGGGTCTGCGAACAAAGATCAGACAAGGAAGTCCTGGAGGACAGAACGGCCAAAGAAGCCGTCCCTCCGGACCTGACTGTCAAGGCAGTAATGCTTTGTAAACGTGTGCAGCGAGGCCCACGTAGCTGCCTGACAGATAACCGGCAGCGGAACACCGCGGTCCAAGGCCGTGGTAGCAGCCGTTGCCCTGGTGGAATGGGCACGCAGCCCAACAGGAGGCTCCTTCTTAGCCAATGAATAGCAGGTCTTGATGCACAAGGTAACCCAGCGGGAGATGGTTCTCTTGTGCACCGCCCGACCTTTTTTGGCGCCCACGTAGCCAACAAAGAGCTGATCATCCACCCGGAAGTGTTTTGTGCGGTCGATATAGAAGGAGAGCGCACGTTTCGGGTCCAGACGGTGGAGCCTCTCTCCCTCTCTGGAAGGATGCGGAGGCGGAAAGAAGGTGGGCAAAGTGATGGTCTGCCCAATGTGGAAAGCAGTAACCACCTTTGGCAAGAAGGACGGACGCGTCCGAAGAACAACCTTGTCTGGATGAACAGACAGAAAGGGAGGTCTGCAAGATAGAGCCTGGAGCTCACTCACCCGCCGAGCGGAGGTGATGGCCACCAGAAAGGCTGTCTTCAGAGTCAGAAGACGAAGAGGACAGTTATGTAGAGGCTCAAAGGGAGCGCACATTAAAAAGGTAAGAACCAAGTTCAAGTCCCACTGAGGCATCACAAACGGAACAGGAGGGAAGAGGTGAGTAATGCCTTTTAAGAACCTGTTAACAACAGGGGACTTGAAAAGGGAGGGCTGATCAGGGAGCCTGAGGAAGGCCGAGATCGCACAAAGATAACCCTTGATGGTACCCAGGGCAGAACCCTGTTGGGCCAGAGAAAGAAGGAACAGAAGGACCTCAGAAAGAGGGGCAGAAAGGGGATTCACAGCCTTTGCTGTGCACCATGCCACAAATTTGTTCCACCTGCAGGCGTATACCACCCTAGTGGAGGGACGCCTGGCTGCCAGAATCACATCACAAACTGCGGGAGGCAAGTCGAAAGGAATCAACTGCCGCCGCTCAATCTCCACGCAAGCAGGTGTAGACTGGACAGGTTCGGGTGGAGGACCGTCCCCTGCTGCTGCGACAGAAGATCCTCCCGAAGAGGCAGACGGATCGGGGGATCTACGCTCATACTGAGTAGCTCGGGATACCAAACTCTTCGAGCCCAGTCCTGAGCCACAAGAATGACTTGGGCCCGGTCGTGCCGAATCTTCTTCAACACTCTGGGTAGAAGTGGTATAGGCGGAAAGGCGTACAATAGACCGCAACTCCACTCGTGACAAAAAGCGTCGCCGAGCGAGTGCCGCCTTGGAAATTCCAACGCGCAGAACTGATGACATTGCGCGTTCTCTTCGGTGGCGAATAGATCTAACCAAGGCTCTCCCCACTGTAGAAAGAGTCCTTGCGCCACTTCCGAATGAAGACGCCATTCGTGATCCATCATGCACCTGCGGCTGAGTTCGTCCGCCCTGGCGTTCAGGGAACCTGCCAGGTGTTGAACCATCAGGAACATGCCCTGATGTTCCAGCCATGTCCAGAGGCGCAGAGCCTCCTGGACAAAGGGTCCAAGACCCCACCCCGCCTTGTTTGTTGCAGTACCACATGGCGGTGGTGTTGTCTGTGAACACCTGCACTACCTTCCCTTTGACAGAGGGAAGGAATGCCTTCAGTGCAAGTCGGATCGCCCGGAGCTCCAGAAGGTTGATATGGAGCCGGGACTCCGCCGGAGACCAGAGGCCTCTGATCTCCGCCTCTCCCATGTGACCGCCCCATCCCAGAAGGGACGCGTCCGTCACAACTGTGTGCTCTGGCTGGGGAAGGGAGAGGGATCTGCCCATGACCCATTGCCGGTTCGAAAGCCACCACTGCAACTGTTTTGCAGAACCCTCCGAGATCTGGACGTGATCGGACAGGTTGCCCTGGTGCTGCGCCCACTGGAACTTTAGGTCCCACTGCAGAGCCCGCATATGCCATCTGGCATGATTGACCAGCAGGATGCAGGAGGCCATGAGGCCCAGCAGCCTCAGGGTCATCCGTACCGAAACCCAGGATAAAGGCTGAAAGATCGGAATCATAGCCTGAATATCCCGGACTCGCCGTTCGGGAGGATAGGCCCGAAACTGCGTCGTGTCCAGAACTGCTCCGATGAAAAGGAGCTGTGGAGAAGGAATCAGATGCGACTTCGGCACATTGATGGAGAACCCCAGCGAGTGCAGGAGTACGGCCGTAGTCTGGAGGTGGGAGACGACTGCCTGGGACGAGCCCGCCTTCAGCAGCCAGTTGTCGAGGTAGGGGAAGACTGAAACCCCTGCCCGGCGCAGATGAGCTGCGACCACCGCCATCACTTTCGTGAACACCCGAGGGGCACTGGTAAGGCCAAAGGGGAGCACGGTGAACTGAAAATGCTCGAGGCCTACCGTGAACCGAAGGTAACGCCGGTGGGCCGGCAGGACGGGGATGTGGAAATAGGCGTCCTGCAAGTCCAACGCTACCAACCAGTCTCCAGGGTCGAGGGCAGTCAAGACCTGAGCTAGGGTGAGCATCTTGAACTTCTCCTTCCGGAGGAAGCGATTGACGTTCCGGAGGTCCAAGATAGGACGCATGTCCTCCTTGTCCTTTTTGGGCACCAGAAAGTAGTGGGAGTAGCAACCACGCCCTACTTCTGGGGTCGGAACATGCTCGACGGCCCTCTTGGCCAAGAGGGCCGTGACTTCCTTCTGCAGAAGTACCAAGTGATCCCCCGACATGCGGTGGAATTGAGGTGGCATGGCTGGGGGTGGTCTCGAAGGGGAGGGAGTAGCCCCTTCGGACAATGTCCAAGACCCACCTGTCCGAGGTGATGGGACGCCAGTGGTGAAGGTGATGGCGGACCCTGCCCCTACTGGCGTGCTGTGCACCGGAAAGGAGGGACTAGGAGGGCTTGGAGGCCGCGGACGGGTTGGAGGTGGTGGCCTGACCCGCACGCTGGTTGCCCGAACCGCCACGGCGGTATCCACGTCCTCGGCCACGCGAAGACGCCTGCTGCGCGGGCCGGTGGCTGGGCTGCTGACGTGACTGGGCGCCCCTTCCGTGGCCACGATAGGGGCGAAAAGCAGAAGTTAGCGGAGGGCGTGTAGCAGAAAGGCCCAGGGACTTGGCAGTAGCCCGTGAGTCCTTAAAGCGCTCCAACGCATGGTCTGCTTTGGACCCAAAAAGACCGACTCCATCAAAGGGCATGTCCATGAGAGAATTCTGGACATTCCCTGACAAACCAGTGGTTCTCAGCCAGGCGTGGCGACGCAGCGCCACCGTCGCCACGCCAGACCTGCCCAGCGAGTCGGCGGTATCAAGGCCACATCGAATTGTGTATTTGGCCGCATCCCTTCCTTCCGCAATGGCGCGGGAAAGCAGTGTCTGGACCTCCTCAGAACACTGGGGCAAAACAGTCGCCACCGAATCCCACAAGGAGTGGGTATATCGGCCCAAAAGACAAGCGGTGTTGATGGACCGCAAGCCCGCACTGGAGGAAGAAAAACCCTTCTTCCCAAATTGATCCAGGCGTTTGCATTCCCTATCCGGAGGGGCGGTAGGGAAGGCGGTTTGGGAAGCAGAGGCTTGGACAACCAAGCTCTCAGGAGTGGGGTGGACAGAGAGAAATAGGGGGTCGCCCGGAGCTGGGCGATGGCGTCGGGACACGTTCCTATCCACAGGAGCCCCTGTGTTGGGCTTGGACCAGGCGCCCAAAAGAACGTCAGTGAGGGCATCGTTAAACGGCAGCACAGTCTCCGTAGAGGAGGCTGCCGGCTGAAGCACCTCTGTCAAGAGATTAGTCTTGACTGCAACAGTAGGGAGTTGGAGATGTAAGGCTCCAGCCACCCTACGCAACACCGTTGCAAAATTGGCTCCCTCCTCCGTAGCCACGGGAGGAGACAGCATGCCAGTGTCAGGGGAAGTATCTAGACCACTGGCATCCCCTAGACCCTCTGTCCAGTCCTCATCGTACTGACACTGTTGTGCCAGAGGGTCATCAGACCCCTCCCAGTCCTCCTGGTCCTCCTCTGGTTCAAAATAAGGAGGAGGAGGGACATTTGGGACCCAAGGGCGCCGGAACCGGCGTCGAGCGACGTCGGTCCGGTTCCATGTCCGGAGCCGGAAGGAACTGGGGGACGACACCGCCCGGAGCCCCAGGCGGCGTCGTGAACGGCACCGGAGGCGTCGGCGGAGGCGTGGTTAGGTCGACCGGCGTCGATGGGGGTTGCGGAGCCGGGATCGAGGCCGGGGCCGGAGCCGGGATCGAGGCTGGAGGCACGGGCGACGCCGGGGCCGGAGCCGTTGGCGACGCCGGGGCAACCCCATTAGGGCCCGCGGGGCCCGAAGGCGCACCGGAGGGACCTTGAGGCCCGAAGAGGCGGGCCATGGCCGACAGGAATTCCTGTATTTGGGCCGGATCCGCCCCCGAACCCGGGAAGGACGGGTATTGCGGGGGCGACTCCACAGGCATGTCCGGGGCCGCGGGGGCGGGGACGGTGCCGGGAGGGGCCTCAGCCGAGTCGCGAGACCGGCGAGGCAAAGTCCTAGAGCGACGATGCTTTTTGGACTTTTTGTGCTTGGACTTACCGGACGAAGAAGACTTCGATGCCGACGACCTGTGAGGACTCCGCGACCGACCCCTCGACCTCTCACGCGACCGGGGCTTGGCGTGGCGCGGAGCCGAATGCCGGGCCTCGAGGAGCTTTCGAGACCGCTCTCGCAAAGCTTTCGGGTTGAGGGCCCGGCAGTCGGAACACGACTCCGTGTCGTGGCCTCGGCCGAGGCAGAAGAGACACTCCCAATGCGGGTCTGTGATGGACATCATCCGAGCACAGGCGCCGCAACGTTTAAAGCCGGGCATCCCTACGACACCTTGAAGTCGATTCGAAGAAACAGTGAAAAAATTCACCAAAAAAGTTAGTAAAAAAATGACTAGGGCACTGCTCTTCCCGGATCTGCGCTTGCTGGCGCGGAAAAAGAAGAACTGACAGCGCGCAGGGGCGGCGTCTAAGTACTGCCCGCGACGTCATCCCGGCGATCACGACGCCGACGACGGACGCGGAGCCGCACGACGCCGCCTACCGACGCGCAAGGGTACTGCTACGCAAAAACTTTCCGGAGCCAGCCTGACGCCTGGGGATATTCTAAGGTAAGGAATCTGTCACTAACGTGTCTCTTTCAGATATTCTTAATTTTCATATACTGAATAATAAAACTAGCAATTAAAACATGGAGCATGAGTTTGTGTTGTGGTCGCGCTCCAGGCACCAAAGACACACCAAATGGGGGTCTGTGACTGACATGGCACTGTGACAGGCCGCGCACGGCTTGAACCCAGAGGCTTTCTTACTAGACATACCTAGCACACCAAGAGGAGTCGAGAAAAAGTCGAAAAAAGTCTGTACAAAAGTGACAGAGGGGTAGCTCTCTTCGACGGATCTGTGATGGCTGGTGCTGAAAGAAAAGAACTGATGTCGGGATGCCTATATAGACGTCATGACAACGACGAACCCTACGCCTATGACGTTACGCAGAGTTGACCGACGCCACCCATCGGCTCACAGTGGTACTGCTATCAAAAAACCTTCCAGATCCAGCCTGGTGCCTGGAAGTTCAAAGGTAAGGAAACTGAGGCTAGATTTCTCTATCAGATCTAAACCTAAACCTCTTAAGGAAAAATCTATGATATCGATTATATGTAAGCAACAGATAAGGTTCTATTTCTTTAAAGGATTGAATAAGCTTACTAGGTGGTTGTCAGTTGACTCAAAGTGGAGGTCTAGTATATCAAGAAGTAATTGAGAGAAATCATGAGAACGAAGTTTCTATAATGCATACTATGTTCTGGGACCAATGAGTTTTTTTTAAAGCTTATTTCAAAGATTATATTAATTAGGGTATGGTCAGAGCAGGAATGCAGGTAGTTACAGGTAGACAACTGGAGAGCAGGATAGCAGCATTGCAATATCGACATATAAGCAGACAAATTGTTCTATTTATAACTTTAGCCACTGCATGATACAAAGATTATGCCCCCTCTACTGTCTTGAGTTCCGTGGTTGGGCATATTCTAGATCTATATGAAATCCAACCTCAGGAAATAAAAATCCCTGTGTTTGTTCTGGATTTGCTCTGATGTCTATAAGCAGAAACAATACACCCAAACTTTATTGCCCTTTCTGCGTAGGTTTCTTCTCTTAAAGTCCATTGTATTTACTGCTATTCTACCCCAAACCATTGATACAATCACCTACCTTAAGAAAGTACCTAGCTCCAACCCTGGGAGAACTGGATTTATGTTTGGGTTACTCTTGACTGTTTGACTTCAGAAAGGCAAAGCTGAACAGCCCTAAATAATTGTTGGCCACAAACCCTCTTCTCAAAAGATTATTCTTACACATCAAAAGCATTACAGCGCTGTGAACACCACTAAACACTAAAATCTGTTCAGCCATCTACACAAACTCCACAGGGCACTGTATTCTGTATTAAATCATTTACAACCTTACATGTTCAGGACAACAAGTTACTTGCCTTCTGTAATGCTCTTTCTAGTGGATGCTCCATCTAAAGTCGGATTCTTCACCATGTGAATATCCATCCCCCAGTGCCAGACTCAATCCAGAATATAAAAAACAATGCTCTTGCATGCCAGCAGGCGGCACAGTATGACTCCCAGTTGACGCTGTTCCACTCAGAAGTGACAAGTGGAGCCACATATAAGTGTCACCCATGCACTCTGATGTCAGTTTCTTCTGAACTCTTCCGCAGACTCTTCCGCAGAGCCTGTCAGGGGACTGAATGAAGTAGTATGCAGATTCCTACATTCAGAGCTTTTAAGATGGAAGAGACCATACCAGAACGAGGAGGCAGAGGGCGGTAAGTAATCTGAGGTTAGAAGGAGTAGCCACGGAAAAGACGGTTACAAAAAGTAAGTAACTTGTTATTCTGAAGGATACTTCTAACTGTAGTTTCCTCAACTTTTGAATAGATACCGGAGCAGTACTTCCCAAGTTTGTGGATCTGTGGAATGGCTCAGACTAAAGTCCTGAAGGACCAAACAGGCAAAATGCCCATCTGTACAGTCTGGACTGTCGAGGCAGTAGTGATTCGTGAATATGTGCACTGATGGCCATGTGGTTGCCTCACAGATATCCAGGATAGCCACTCCATGTACCAACGCAGTTGTACTAACTTTGCCTCTAGCTGAGTGACCCCATAAACCTTCCAGAGGCTGCTTCTTAGCAAGTGCAGAGCAGATCTTAATGCAGAGGACTATCCAGTTAGAAATGGTCTGTTTCTGCACCGTCTTGCCCTTCTTTGCTCCAGAGAGCCCCACAAAGAGCGGATCATCCACTCTTTGGTTGGTTTGAAGTAAAAGCCGAGTGCTCTCTTGTGAGCCAAACGATGGAGTCGCTCTTCCTCTTAAGAGGGAAGAGGAGGCACAAGGAAGTGTGAAAGGCAGCGAGTCTTCTAAGACCCTCAATGCTGCCCGGTGCAGGGTTCCACCTCTAATTCACTTTGGGTTCGCTATCAAAAATGATGAGGCAAGCGCTGGAAACTGGAAGATAAGAAATAGGTTTATTTCTCATGAGGAGATCACGTCAACTGAGACACCGGGATGTCTGAGGGAAGTGTTCTGCTGACAACTCCCTTGGCTCTTCCTTTTATACAGGTTTGACACAATGCATTTGTTTGATCAACATGCTTACAAAAGCTTGGGGTCCCCGCCCCGGGCAGGTTGTCACACAAGCCCAACAGTAATTCTCTTCCCACCCAGGTCAAACAGACAATCTTATCTTGCAGCTGGACCTTGCTTCAGGGTCTAAAACATGTGAGACCGGTCAGATCTAAGAGTCCGTTCTGTTGATAAAAACAGGTTTCATTGTTGGTAACAACAAGTCTTGCTGTTTGCAGTGCAATAAATCATTTTGCAAGAGTCTTTTTGGTGTTTGGAACCTGTTTGTGCAACTAGGTGTAGTGAAGGGTAGAGCGTCCAAAGGCTTGTCTGAAAACAGGGATGAGAGGAAAAACGAGTTTGTGGCAGCAAGTGGCGCTGAGGTTTGTTGTGGCAATAGAGTTTATAGCCCCCAGCACAGTACCAGGTCGGTCAGAGGGATGCTAGTAAGGGCAGGGTGAAACAAAGGTGACCAACAGAGTACAAAATGGCTGTGATAGATCAAAATGACTGCAACTTATGTCCACATAGAATTCCACCAGACAAGATGGCGCAGGTAATGTTCATAATTGTCATTTTGCTTTTAACAGTGGCCCCTTTGAACATAACTAGCCAGCTTGTCAGTCTATTTCGATCTCCATAATGTCCTGTATCTCTTGATCATACATCACTCTCATTTTTGTTAGCTGAGTGTCCATAGTCTTAGGGTGTAAGGTAGTTATGCAAAGAGAACACAAAGGTGGTATACAGTGTATACCCAAACAACAACCACATATTGTCAATACTGGGACCAAGAGAATCATTGATATTTTCCAACCCCACTCCTTCAAGATGCCCCAAAGCCAACTTCCAACTGTCCAAGTCTCTGATCCTTGATGAATTTCTGAAGATAGTCTATGGAGATGTTCGATTGCTTCATAGACAGAAGGTGAATTATCAGGAATGTATACACAGCAGCTGGCACCGATGATGCGGCATGCTTCTCCACGGTCCGCTAGTACCACGTCCAGGACCATGCGATTTTGCAGGGTAACCAGACGGACCGCTTGGAGCTCAGCAGTGTTGTTGGTGAGGATGCCAGCAGTGACGTTCAGGGCGGTCTCTACCGCTTGGGACAGATGTCTGATGGCTCTGCTGTTTGCCATCGGACCCCATAGCGGGACGAGCCCTTTTGCTGCGTCGAGGAACTGTGATGAGGCAGAGTCTGCTTGATCAATGTCTTTAGAACGCTTTTCTCGATGATGCTCTGCAGGGGCTGTGTAGGTTGGTGGCAAAACAAAGGCGATGTAGCATGTGCCCCCCAGTTTCTTGGGAGCCAGGTGTAGGCTTTGGTTCCACAAACAAAGTACATATTGGGTGATGCAATAAGCGCTGGGGGTTGGCAGTGTTCAAAGTCCTTACAATGCTACAGGTGCTGTGACCCACATTCTTAGTCCCACGGCCTTCAATGCATACAAGGCCAGAGACGTTCACCACAGATAGGGCCACAGTCAGTGTTGCAGCAGTTCTTTTCTTCAGGCAGGAAAATGTGGCTCTGTTAGGATTATTGAACACTTGCATTTCCACTCGTTCTTTGGCGGGGACATCAATCTGGAATGTCGCATTGAAGGTGTGAGGGCAGAAGGGGGCGGCTGTCGTTCCTGTTTTGTTTCGCCAGAACTCGTTGTAGAACTGGGCGATTGTTCCGTCGGAAGTGGCATTGTCTTTGTAACTTTCTTGTAGGAGCATCATCCAGGCAAGGCAAGATCCGTGAATAGAAAAGGGCGAAGGGATGAAAGGGATGGAATGTTCAGTGGCATGTGGTAACAGCCCACAGACCCAACAGTTGGTAGCATTGGTGGCAAGATTGTGTTGGTGCAACATCTGCACGAAAGAATTATTCCAGAATTCTTTGCGTCGTTCTCGGAGATGTGGCGGTAGTGATACCAGGTAGTGTTCTTTCTTGGTGGTTGGTTGCATGGTGGGTGACAATGTTCTGTATGCAGGTGCATTCTCTTCAATGATCCAGAGTGCGACCATTAGCAGGAGACAGGTGAGAAATGCGGCTACAAGTGCAATTGTCTTTGTGCTGTGCAGGTTAGCAGTCTTGGTGTCTTTGCGGTGGTTTTGTAGGTGTTCAGTTTCTTCCATCATCTTCGAGGAGCTCAACAACTGTTAGGACCACAGACGTTTGTCTGGCGCTTTCCTGGTAGCGTTGTTTGACTGTGCTACCGATCTGAGACCTTGACTCAGTTAGTGGCCTGGTCGTTGGAGCTCCCTCCTTTCGTCGATCTTAGGTTGTACCCTTTCCTGGATGGCACCGTGGGGTCCGGAAATTCTGATAGTTCGAGGGTGTCTTCTTGTGGGTAGCAACTTCAGAGCTGGTCGGTCTCTTGCGAGTACTTCCTCTTGCACCTCCACCCCTTTTATAGGTTGCCAGGGTTGGAGGGACTCGTTTGCAGTGATGGGCATGCAGCCAGTTTCGTTTTCCTTGCACTCGGAGGGCAGTTCGGGTGGTGATCAGGACTTGCCAGGGGCCCGTCCACCTAGGCTCCAGAATTAATATATGGTCGCCTGGTTTTATTTCATGTCCCGGGCCCCTGGATACGTCAGGCAAGGCTTGCTGCACCTGTTGGTGGATAATTGTTAGCTCGTTTGTCAATTTATGCAAGTAATCCGACATTAATATGTTCGGGACATCGTTAATGGAGGTGGGTCTTGGTGCCGCCCAAATGCGTCGGGCCATTTCAACCCGGTCGTGGCAACTATTTTGGCTAGTTTTAGTTTCAACGTTGCATTGTGTCTCTCTACCAGGCCCGCTGATTGGGGGTGGAAGACGGCATGGAACTTTTGTTTTACCCCCAACCCTCTCAGTATGTTCTGTATCACCTCGGCTACGAAGTGGGGGCCGTTGTCGCTCCATAAAATTCTGCAAAGGCCGTATCGGGGGAAGAATTCTTTCAGCAATACTTTTGCAGTGGCTAAGGCGGTATTGTCGCAGGTGGGATAGGCCTCCACCCATTTGCTAAAAGCGCACACAACCACCAGGACATATTTTAGTCCAAGGCATCTCTCTAGTTGAATGTAATCCATTTGAAGGATTTCAAAGGGGTGGTCAGGGACTCCAAACCCTCCCCGTGGTACTACTGTCCCCTTCCCTGGGTTGTGTTGTAGGCAGACTATACATTGTTGTACTAGGCGTTTTGCAGATTCTGCTATCTTGACGTTATGCCATACTCTGGTGATTAGTTCAATCATGGGGGTGGAGCCTATGTGTGCTGGTAAATGTGCCATGGTCAATATGGGGATGAGGTAGGCATTGGGTAACAGCCATTTATTTCCGTCTTTAGTTCTCCAGCAATCTTCCTCGTCTTTTAGTCCCACCTTTTCCCACTCGGTCAATTCGTCTTGTGTGCCTGTAGTCTGTATGTCCCTTACAGTGGTCCTAGCGTCAGTCCATCGTTCAGCTTGTGACCTGGTCACATACATTCGTGTCGTAGTTCTGTCTCCTGCCGTGGCTCGGGCAGTAACTTCTGCTAGTGCATTTCCCTGTCCAATGAGATCAGTCACTTTCCTATGTGCTTGGCATTTTATCACTGCTAACTTCTTGGGGAGGAGGACTGCTTGCGTCAAGGCGGAGACTAAATCTCCATGCAGGATGGGTGTACCGTGTGAAGTCAGGAACCCTCTTTCTTTCCATAAGATCCCAAAATGGTGAACCACCCCGAAGGCATATTGGCTGTCGGTGTATATGTTAACTGTCGTGTCAGTCGCTAAGATACATGCTCGTGTGAGGGCAATGAGTTCTGCAGCCTGGGCTGAACGTTGGGGAATACGGGCTGTTTCCAGAACGGTTCGGGCTGTGGTGACAGCGTATGCAGCTGAGGTGGTGCCGTCGGGGAGTTTGATGCACGAACCATCCACCCATAGTTCTCCATCTGGTTCTAGAAAGGCGGTGTCTCTGAGATCTATTCTACTCTTTGTTTGTTCATCGGTTAGTGTCACACAGTCGTGTAGTGGAGTCACGCTAGGATCATTTTCGGGTAGGGGTAACAGTGTGGCTGGATTGAGGGTGGTGCATCGCTTTAGGGTAATGTGCGGTGCTAGCAGGGTCAACTCATATCCTGTCAGTCGGGCGCTAGTCAAGTGTTGGGTTTTGGTCTGGTTTAGTAGTGTGTCGACTGCATGGGGTACTAAAACAGTGACTGGATTGGAGAGTACTATTCCTTCGCTCTGGCGTATCAATACTGCTGCAGCTGCCACAGCGCGCAGGCACGCTGGCAGTGCTCTGGCTACTGGATCGAGGGTGGCAGAGAAATATGCACAAGGGCGCTGTTTTTGACCAATTGATTGTGTTAGGACAGACAATGCACATCCTTCCCTCTCGTGTGTGTAGAGGAAGAATGGTTTGGAGTAATCCGGGGTTCCTAGGACAGGTGCTGAACAAAGGGCATTGCGTAGTTCTTTAAAGGCTGACTGGCATTCGGGGGTCCAGGGGAGAGGTGAGGGGATGTCTTTAGCTAGGAGGGAGAGAAGGGGTTTGACAATGAGGCTAAAGTCGGTAACCACTGTCGGCAAAATGAGGTGAGACCTATCAAAGAGCAGACTTGTTTCTGATCTTTGGGGACAGGGGTGTCTAGAATTGTCTGGATCCTGTCAGGCGTGAGTTTCCTCCCTTCTTTGGATAAAAGGTGACCCAAATAGGTCACTTGTGATTTACAGAACTGCAATTTCTTTCGGGAGACCTTGTGACCATTCTCAGCAAGAAAATGGAGTAGTTTGATGGTGGCTGTGACGGCTATGGGTATGGTGTCCGCTGCTAGAAGGATGTCGTCTACATATTGTATTAGTGCCACTCCATCTGGCAATTGTATGGCGTCCAACTGTCTTTTAAGCGCCTGGCTATAGATGCTTGGGCTCTCAGTGTACCCCTGAGGTGCTCTGCAAAATCTGTACGAACTGGAGTTTAGGGTGAATCCAAATAGATAGCGGCTGTCCTTGTGTATAGGTATGGAAAAGAATGCGTTTTTGAGGTCAATTACAGTGAAGGTGGTGGCAGTGGAGGGGATTAAGGTCAAAATTGTCGTGATGTCGGAAACTACTGGGTATTGTGGCACTACGATTTTGTTTATCTCCCGCATGTCAATGATGAAGCGGTAGGCTTTTCCGTCTCCCTCTCCCTGTCTCTTTACAATCGGTAGTATGGGACTATTACAAACGTTGCTCACTACTTCCTCTACCACCCCTGCCTCTACCAAAGAGTGTATGATCTCGGTCAGTGCCTTCTCACCCTCTGGCGATATTTTGTACTGCGGTACTTTCGGTAGGGTTGCGTCCTGTCGTATTGTTACGTGTACTGGGTCAATCATCATTCGTCCTACGTCTGAATCAGCCCTAGCCCATAAGTGTGATGGCAAAGTGTCCAGTAGGGATGCGTCAGTCTCGGAGATGGGAAACATGTGCTGATTAGGGTTCTCTCTATGGCGCTGGGGGTTGTCATACAGGACGACACGCACTCCGTCTGGTGAGCATCTGATAGTCGCATGGAAGTGTTTCAAAAGGTCGAGACCCATAATGGCGTCTGGGGTGTTGGAAGAGAGGAGGAATGTTGTTTCAACGCTATTGTTGTCAAGGTTAAAAGGGATCGGTCGGGACAAAGGGTTGGTGGAGGGCGTACCGTCAAATCCTATTGAGGTCACATGTGAGCCTGACAAGGGTGCCCTTGGAATCAGTCGTTTGGATAGTGCACTACGTGTTGCTCCCGTGTCTACCAGAAATGGCGACTTTGTGCCCAGGACCTCAGCGGTAACATAAGGGCCTTGCTGATCAACATAGAGCTCGACTGGATCCCTCCCTTGCCTCTGGCCGTCCTATGCAAAGTCGTACGTATTGTCATAATCTGTCTGTTGGTACTGATTCTGTTTGGGATGGTCAAATGTGTTCACTCTTCCTGGCCTTTCCTCGCTTGCTTCACTCGCGTACTCTCTCCCACGTCTTCTTCCTCTCTGTCCACTTGCTATTTCCCTCGCCCTCTGCCCCTACCAGCTCCTAACAAAGCCGGGCATTGGGTTTTCCAGTGTCCATATTCTTTGCAAAATGCACATTGATCCTGTCCTAGGTCTTGGCGTCCTACATATGATGTCGATGAATTGTTTCTAGGTGGCTGTACTCTAGGGGTATTCTGCTGGTATCCTCCCCTATATTGCTCCCTTCCTGTATTCGCCCCCTGGAGTTGTGCTACCATTACCCTCTCCTTCAAGTCCTTCTTTTCCTTTCTGTAGCCCTGTCATTTTCGTTTTTCTGATGCTCATAGTACTGGGCCATTTGGAGAATGGCCGCCAGTTTAGATGCTGCCCAACTACTTTCGCTGGCTTGTAATTTCTGGGATACATCTGGTAGTAGTCCTTTGACATAGTTCTGCACAAATAAGTGGTGTCCGGTTGCGGTGGACATGTCTTGTCCACTGTAATCGGAGAACACCGCTTCAAATCTGGAGAAATACTCTGAGACATCCTCTTGTGGTTTCTGGCGGCACGCGGTTACTATGGACCAGTCTATCTTTTTCTCTGGGATCAGCGTTTTCACTTTCTGCACTATTTTGTCAGGGAGGTCCAATATTGCTTTAACCGGTTTTTGACCAGGGTTCCGCTGTTTATCTAGTGTGTTAAGTTGTTCCCAGGTATGACCAAGCAGTTCGGTATGGTCTATTTTCCTAATCTGTTTCCACACATCTGCTGGCAAGCATAACCCGAATAACAAGTCTATGTCGGCAAGTGTCATTATTGTTGATCCCAGAGCTGTACCTAGCTCGGTGTAAAAGGCGGTGGGGTTCTTTCGTAAATCCGGTAAAGATTTACGGAACGTCAAAATGTCCTGTCTGTCCCATGGTTGATACACCCAATTGTAGACCACCCTTCCTCTAGCATCTTGATGGTTCATATCGTCATGAGTCCCTTGTCCTCTAGGAGGTACCCAATAAGGGGCAGCTTCTTTTATCGGCATCATGCTATCTGGTTTTTCCACCGGGGGTCCTGCTATCTTAGATGTCCTGTCCTTATCTATCCGTCCTTGTTCCACGAGGTGACGGAATACCTCCAGTGTGGATGAAAAGAGTTCTGTAACATCGTTGTCGCCTCCATCTCCGGTGTCTACCTTCCTATAGAGAGCCACTAGTCGCTCTGGCCCTACATCTTGGTACTTCTCTTCATATGCAGTAAGAGTGTGGTAACAGAGACGTACAATAAAGTATTGTTTGCGGTTTTCAACATAGGAGTTGCATATGTCAGTTACATGCTCTTCTGTCTCCTTCCTATCTATGAGGGATTTAACTACTTTATCAATGCC
Organism: Calotriton arnoldi; assembly: GCA_963921515.1. Taxonomy (NCBI): domain Eukaryota; kingdom Metazoa; phylum Chordata; class Amphibia; order Caudata; family Salamandridae; genus Calotriton; species Calotriton arnoldi. Next base: position 630,998 of record CAWUFW010006840.1, on the reverse strand, counting down.
TGCTCGCTCATTTTTACTTAATCGCGGGACCCTGGGCGCTCCGGTTTCTTTTGATCCTACCTCTACTACTGTATCCTTTGATGAGGCATTTGGTGTGGGTGACTCGGTGGGAGCAGAGGCGGTGGAGACTGAGGCGATCGTGCCATCTCCGGCTATACTTTGGTGGTCCTGTCGTTGTACTACGGGATGAGTAGGGGCGTAAGGGGGTGGCATGTATATCATTGGGGGACCTAACAATAAATCATCATCTACCCTTTGTTTTGCTGGTAACTTGGGGTAAAGAGTCGAGGGCGTTCTAACAGGGCATTGATCTGATATTTTTGATTCCTGTTCCTTTTTATCGATTTCCTTTTCTTTTAGTTTTTCTTCTAATCTTTTACAGGCTTGGTAAGCTGATTTTCGCGTTTCTTTATCTTGTCTAGCTTCGTCCCTTTTCTTTCTTTGAGCTGCCTCTTTTCGCCATAAGCCAAAACTGTCAAACATGGCTGGTCTAGTTTTCTTTTTGTGGAGAGCTAATTCTAACGTTTCTATTTTAGCGGGATCGAAAGATCCCGTCAGTGGCCACTGATTTACCCGGTCCTTCCTAGTGTATTTATGCCATAGTTTGCTATAAGCTACGCTGGCTAATCCATACTTTACGTACATGTCCTTGTTAGGGGTGCCTTCTGGCGGTGCCGGCTGACTGACCTCTAACGAACGGTCTGGTCCAAAACAATTACAATCAAACAATCTAGAGAAAACAGGCATGATGTATTTATCGGTCAAAATGAATATCTCAATCAATCAATTTAGACAAAAAGTCTGCACTACCTGTCCTTCGCTGTCTGCAAAGAGAGAGAATATTCCTATTCTTTGTTGTTTGCAAGCAGGGAAATGTCGCAAATAACTCAATATCAAAAAAGGGAATACTAGTATTTCAATCAAACTATTCAATCAATCAATTTAAGTCGTTTTTTTCACGACCTTACCCGGACCGTATGGACAATTCTTCGTCTTCCCTTTCCAGCGCCTGGTTGTCCTCTCACTCCAACAATCAATGCGGCGTTCCTCTAAGGTCCCAGTCAGGACCGCAGGTCACTCGAGAGAGGTCCGTTCGGAACCGGTGAAGTTCAGTCGATCGGCAGCCAGACAAGGGTCTTCTCAGGCAGGTATACCCCAATCGTTTAGTTGTTCACTCCGTCGTTAGGACCTCTCTACCGGACCCACGCGTCGCTGATGGGCCCCTATGCTTGGGCGCCAATTTGTGAAAGGCAGCGAGTCTTCTAAGACCCTCAATGCTGCCCGGTGCAGGGTTCCACCTCTAATTCACTTTGGGTTCGCTATCAAAAATGATGAGGCAAGCGCTGGAAACTGGAAGATAAGAAATAGGTTTATTTCTCATGAGGAGATCACGTCAACTGAGACACCGGGATGTCTGAGGGAAGTGTTCTGCTGACAACTCCCTTGGCTCTTCCTTTTATACAGGTTTGACACAATGCATTTGTTTGATCAACATGGTTACAAAAGCTTGGGGTCCCCGCCCCGGGCAGGTTGCCACACAAGCCCAACAGTAATTCTCTTTCCACCCAGGTCAAACAGACAATCTTAACTTGCAGCTGGACCTTGCTTCAGGGTCTAAAACATGTGAGACCAGTCAGATCTAAGAGTCCGTTCTGTTGATAAAAACAGGTCCCATTGTTGGTAACAACAAGTCTTGCTGTTTGCAGTGCAATAAATCATTTTGCAAGAGTCTTTTTGGTGTTTGGAACCTGTTTGTGTAACTAGGTGTAGTGAAGGGTAGAGCGTCCAAAGGCTTGTCTGAAAACAGGGATGAGAGGAAAAACGAGTTTGTGGCAGCAAGTGGCGCTGAGGTTTGTTGTGGCAATAGAGTTTATAGCCCCCAGCACAGTACCAGGTCGGTCAGAGGGATGCTAGTAAGGGCAGGGTGAAACAAAGGTGACCAACAGAGTACAAAATGGCTGTGATAGATCAAAATGACTGCAACTTATGTGCACATAGAATTCCACCAGACAAGATGGCGCAGGTAATGTTCATAATTGTCATTTTGCTTTTAACAGAAGGTCAGAACGTTTGCTTGTCCGACATGAAAAGGCGTCACCGAACTCAGCAGGAATGCCGCCTTAGCCCAGATCAACAGCTTGCCTGAAAAAAGTTGGTAGAAGGGGTCTGGCCAGAGAGGGCCTGCAGTTCACTCATTTGGTAGATGCAAAGAACAATTGTGCATTGCTTCGAAAGGGGTACGCGTTAGGAAACTGAGAACTGAATTTAATTCCCACTGTGGCATCACAAAAAGTGTTAGCAGAAATATATGCTGCAAACCTTTTAGAAAACGCTTCCCAACAGGTGATTTGAACAAGGATAGCTTGTCTGGGAAATGAAAAAAGGCCGAAAGAGCCGAGAGGTAATTTTTAACTCTGCCCAGAACAAGGCCTTGCTGGGTCAAAAACAAAGCGAACATCACCACATTTGACAATTTTGCCTACAAAGGGTCTGTATACAGATGTGGGTGAATGGCGTCTGCCCGCCATGAGAAAATCAAGGACCCCAGAAGGAAGATCGAAAAATTCAACCGTCGCTGCTCAATTTTTGCACATGGAAGTGTAGATTGCACATGCTCTGGTGCATGACCCTGCCCTGCTGCGTCAAGAGGTCCTTCTGCTGCGTAAGCCTGATTGAAGGACAGATGATCAAGTCCAGAAGTTCCAGGTACCACACTCTTCTGGCCCAGTTCAGTGTCACTAGGATGACTTGGGGCCCAGTCGCTCCTGGTCTCATTTCAGAGCTCTAGGCAGGAGAGGTAATGGCAGGAAGGCATACACTCTATGCAGAATGCATCTCCAAGACAGCCTTCTTGGGAACTCCAGCGCGCTAAATTGCTGGAATTGGATGTTCTCAGTGGTGGCGAAAGGTTCAAGACAGGGTTCTCCCCATTGCTAGAAGATGCCCTGTGCCACCTCTGGATGCAGCTGCCATTCGTGATCCCCTAAGCTCCACTGGCAGAGTTAATCTGCACTGGCATTTAAAGAACCCGCCAGGTGGTGCACCACCAAAAGAAATCCTCTGATGCGTAAGCCAACTCCAGAGGCGTCTTGACACATGACCCAGGACTCCCCACCCCCCCCGTTGCATTAAAACATGGCGGTGCCGTTGTATGGGAGAACCTGCACCAGAAGTACCTTCATGGAAGGCAGGAAGGCTTTCAACACCTAGCAGACCACCCGCAACTCCAACAAGTTAATGTGAAGGTGGGCTACCGTTGGAGACCAGAGTCCTCTGATCTCCACCTCTACCATATGACTTCCCGAACCCAGCATTGACGCATTTGTCCCCACTATCCACTTTGGGTGGGGTAGGGAGAGGGGTTTGCTGCTGGTCAATTGCGGTCGAGCTGCCACCACGGCAGGTCTTTTGCAGTCTGCTACGATGCCTAGATGGAATCTGACAGGGTCCCCTGGTGCTGGGCTCACAGAGACTTCAGATCCATGGCAAAGTTTGCGTGTGCCACCTAGCATGGTCGGCAAACAGAATGTAAAAGGCTAGTATGCTCAAAAACCTCAGAGCCATCCTCACTGAGACAGAGGTTGAAACATCGGGGTCATTGCCTGAATGTGCTGGACTCGTTGGTCCAGAGAAAAGGCCTGAAACTGAACCATATTCAGGATGACTGATGAAGGAAGCCTCTTGGAAAGGAGTCAGGTGTGACTTCGGCAGGTTTATTAAGAACCACAAAGATAAGAGGTTTGCTGTCGTCTGGATGTAGACCACAACGGACTGTGGCGAGCCCGCCTTCAGCATTTAGTCATCGAGGTAAGGGAAGATCCCAGACCTTCTCAGAAGGCCAGCAATCACCGCCATCCTCTTTGTTACCACCAGTGGGGCAATGGTGAGGCCAAAAGGAAGCGCGACAAACTGAAAGTGCTCTTGGCCCACCTTGAACTGCAGGAACAGCCTGTGAGCCTGCAGGACAGGAAATACCAAAAGTATCCTGCAGTTCCAATGCCACCAACCAGTCTCTAGGATCCAGGCCAGAAAGAGCCTTCTTCAGCATAACGGAGTAACAGTAATAACAACCATTTATTACTTTTTTATGCCTCCTTTGGACAAAAGAGCTTACACTTCCTGGCGTAAGATGGAAAGATGGTCCTCAGTCAGGCGTTCCACCATAGCTGGCAGGTGTGGTGGTTCGAGAAGGAATAGTAGGGCGTTACCCAATTAGACAATGTGCGGGACGCATTTGTCGGATGTAAGGTTTTGCTACTCCTGCAGGAAGTGGCGGATTCTGCAACTCACCACAGTGTTGTATGTGGCTATAGGCAACCTATAGAGGTTCGGTGGTTGTTCACCTGTCAGTTCTATCGCCTCGACTTCGAAGGGGCTGGGAAGCCTTTTGTGCGGGTTGTGGGGGCTGGCACGGTTTGTACACATGGCCCCTGATATAGACTCTAAAGGGGCGAAATTGTTTTGGGGTCTGCCAGACTGGAAGTGAAAGGCCGAAAGAGCATGCCATGGCCCTGCTTTCTTTAAATCACTCCAGGGCAGGGTCCTCTTCCTCGCCAAACAGGCGTGAGCCATCAAAAGGCATGTCAATTTAGCACACCTGGACAGCACCCGAGAAGACCGTAGACCTCATCTGTGTGTGGCTCTTGAGCACCACCCTAGTCCCCATGGCCTTGCCCAGACAGTCAGTGGTGTTGAGGCCCAGGAAGAAGTCAAATTTTGTCACACCCAACCATCCTGAACAGTTTGTGCAAATTAAGGTTGCAGGTCTTCTGGGACCGCAGAAAGAATTTCTCCCACCATGTCCTAGAGCATGTGGGTATAACACCCAAGTAGTCAGATGGCATCTACTGATCTGTGGGCAAGGCTAGCCAAAGAGAAGATGTGATTGCCAAAAGTATTTACTCTTTTGTAATCCCTATCAGGGGCAGTGGTTGGACAGGCATTTGGGAATACTTTGCTGGTGGATGCCTGTACCACCAAGTTTTCAGGCACCGAATGCTGGGTCAGAAACTCTGGATCGCCAAGGGCAGGTATATGGCAAAAAGCGACCAGGTCGACTGACAGGGGAGAGCATAACTAGGCTTAGCCCAAGTGCTCAATAGTTTATCTGTTAGTGATTTATTAAAAGGTTAAAGAGGTACTGTTGGGGTCTGGACAGGCTGTAAGACCTCTGTGAAGACATTTAGTTTTAACCTCCATAGTGGGGAGGTGCAGGTCAAGAACCCAGCAGTCCTGCAAATTACCATGGCGAAGGAAGTAGTCTTCTCTATTAATGGCCCAGTGGGGAGGACCAGTCCACTGGCATCTTGTAAGTCTATATACCAGTGACCTGCATCATAAAGAGGAGCAAGCCTTCCTCCACCCTTCACTGTCGTATCTCTAAGGCTGGCTCTGGTCACTGTCCAACCTAAAAAACGGGTGCAATTTATGTGCGCAGCTGCATGGTAACCAAATGATGTCTAAGTCTGATGGCTTCACAACAGGCTAGATCAGGCAGAATACCAAGTTCTGGACATGACCCCGGTCGAGTCCACCTCCAGCGTAAGCAGTGTTGGAGCTGGCATCATTAAACATGGGGCGGGTGTGGGTTGCAGTGCCAAGACTGATGCCGGTACAGAACCCAAGGTAGGCTCAAGGGGTCCACAAGGTGCAGATGGAGCTGAGTGCAAACTTATTGCGAGTAAGTCAACAGGAGGGCTCTGCAGGTTCTTGGGGCTCATAGGCACACCAGCGGGAACTGGGAGCATGCCAAAGATGTGCAGCATAACCTCTCAATCGGATCAGGATCGAGAGGCACGGTAACGCCCTTGTGTCTTTACCAAAGAGTGATGGGAAGGGACAGAGTCCTGCTTTGATTGCTTATGTTTTTTCTTGGACTTATCCAAGGATTTCGTTCAGCTTTGGATACTTGCCTGAAGGCACCGAAATAAAACTACAGAGGTCAGCTTGCCTGGGTGGTGCTTATATTAGTCTCCTCTTGTCACTTCTAGAGCGGAACACTTTGAAGCGGAGTCACACACCACCACCTGCTGGCATGCAAGAGAACTGCTTTGAATTTTCCATTTCCAATCAGGCGCCTGAAGGATATTCACAAGGTGAGGAATCTGAGGTTAGAAGTATCCGTTAGAGTATGTAAATTTCTAATCCAGTTTTAACAGAATGGCGTTCATAAACTAAATCAATCGTCTCGGTTCACATTTTAAATATTCCTAAAAATTTGAAAGCTCTTCACGCCGGTCTAGCAGAATCTTGTACATTTAGAGAATTATGCCCCCTTTAAATGCCTCCTTTATATATTTGAGGGACAGCATTTCTGACCCAGATAAAACCGCCTGTGTCCCTAGCAGATCTAAGTCTTGTGTTCCATTTCAATCTCGAGGGGTGTGTAGATATTATTGTCCATTTCACCATTATTGATGCTTCTTTTTTTTCGAAAGCCCAGTGCATAACATCCTAGAGAACACCCAAGATACATCCCTTTAAAGAAATCATCTCTGGTTATAGGCATGCCAGTTATCTTTTACCAGAATGTAAATCTGTGTTTTCTGGAAATGTTTATTGTGATGAATATCTCCCAGCTCAATTTCCTGAATTCAGTAACATCAATCAAACATACACCAATGTTCTGTCACAGGACAAAGACAGCACTGACCTGGTCTGAGGTTGCCTTTTGGCAAACACAACACCCATAATAACGATTTATTAGTTCGCCATTTTGGTACAGAGGGGATGGTTTCTAAGACCTATTTTCTCTGGTTTCATACATGTTCTGGTGCTTTAACTGCACAAAATGCAGAGGCATACAACTTATTTTACAGGGGGGGGGAGAGGGGGGAGGATGTGGCGCAGCGGCCAGAGCTGCCGGCTGCCGTCTCAAGAGCCTGGGGTCCGGGTTTGAGCCTCGGCATTGGCGCAACATCCTGTGATTCTGGGTAAATCACATAATTTCAACGTGCCCATGAACAGCGCCTGGATATCCTCACGGGTGATAAGCAGCGCTATATAAATCGGCAAACTTCAACAGGTAGATACCCATAAAATAAGTAAAATATTTCACAAGTCCCCATGAAATATGGATATTATCATCTAATGACCGCCCCCAAAACACTCTGCAGAGCTTACTATGGATACTAGTCTGTTTTTGCCTGGATAACTCAATCATTTGATCTTCTGGACTGCTGGGAAATTGGAAAAAGAGTCACCAAAGAAGAAAATCTTATTCCTTGGAAATTATAATAGCTGTAAATAATGAACAAGTTATCTGTAAGAGACATAGATTAGTTATAGATTCCTTACTTGTTGAATTATCCCCAGGCGTCAGACTGGATCCGGAGAATTTTTTCGTCAGCAGTACCCCTGCGCGTCGAAAGGTGGCGTCGGTCGGCTCCATGTTAGTCGTTTGCGTCGTGGTCGCCGGGATGTCGCGGTAGCTACTTAGACGCCGCCTTCGCGCGCGGACGTCAGTTCTTTTACACGACATTCCACGCCAGAAGCGCAGAGCCATGCAAGACACTGCCCACTGGTGCACAAAACTAGGGCCCTGAAAGGGATTCCCTGACCCTAGAAGTCAGTTCGCAGACCGGGGAGGATGGGTGGGGCGGTAAGGAATCTATAACTAATCTATGTCTCTTACAGATATATCGTTATCGAAGGTAAGTAACTTGTTCATATGAAAGAGACAATTAGTTATAGATTCCTTACCTGTAGAATAGATACCCCAGCAACACCAACCCCAGAGGTGGGTCTGCGAACCAAGTTCACACCAGAAAGTCCTGGAGAACAGAACGGCCAAAGAAGCCGTCTCTCTGGACTTGGCTGTCCAGGCAGTAGTGTTTTGTTAACATGTGCAGAGATGCCCACGTAGCTGCCTGACAGATGTCATTGAGGGGAGACTCCCCGTCCCAAAGCAGTGGTAGCTGCCGTCGCCCTGGTGGAATGGGCGTGCAGTCCCACTGGAGGCTCCTTCTTTGCCAAACAGTAGCAAGCTTTAATGCACAAAACGACCCACCTAGAGATGGTCCGTTTGTGCACGGCCCGACATTTTCTGGCGCCCACGTAGCCAACAAAGAGCTTCTCATCCACCCGGAATTGCTTGGTGCGATCCAAATAAAAAGAAAGCGCACGTTTTGAATCCAGACGGTGGAGCCTCTCTTCCTTCTTAGAAGGATGCGGAAAGAAGGTGGGCAAAGTGATGGTTTGACCAATGTGGAAAGAAGTAACCACTTTGGGAAGAAAAGAGGGTCGAGTTCGAAGGACAACTTTGTCCGGATGAACCGCCAGAAAAGGAGGTTTTGAAGAAAAAGCCTGGAGCTCACTCACCCTGCGAGCAGAGGTGATGGCAACCAGAAAGGCAGTCTTTAAAGTGAGAAGTCTTACACCTTCTCTGGGACTGCACACACATACAGGCATACTGGACTCGGATACTTGATGAGGTGGACGCACATTTGGACACACAACTGCCACGGTTCCCCGCATACACCCTGCTAGGCCTCCCAAACCCACTGATGTACCCGCTTAAATCTCGCAGAGGCCGCATGATAGCAATTGCCCTAGGCTCGGCGGTACAAAACATACTAACGCACTGGCGTACCCCCCCGGTCCCTACTTTCACAGCTTGGTTGTATCGCTTGTGGCATGTTCTGGGGATGGAGAAATTGACCCTCACACTAGCAGGAAAGGGCTCTACATTTGTTGCGCTCTGGCAGCCGTTCCTATCCATCTTGGCTTCCGAGTTCCGAGAGGTTACATGTCCCCGGTACTTGCGTCTTTTACGACTTTCTGACCCACAACTGGAAGCGGCTTAAAGCGTCACTCATATGCCAAACCCCGAGTGGTATTCCTGTTTCCCTTCCCCTTTTTTGTTTTCCTGGTGGACGAGGGTCGGGGAGGGTCGGGGAGGGGGGCGGGGATTAGAATAAGTTTCATTTTATGCCTAGGCATTCCTCATAGGCTTTGTTTTTGTAGCTTATGTATTCAATCAGACTGGGGCCCTGTTGCCACATTATGTTGCGCACTCTGAACTGCCAGGTATGTGGTTTGTTGATAAATTTCAATAAAAAGATTTAAACCATAAAGTGAGAAGTCTGAGAGGACAGTTATGTAGCGGCTCAAAGGGAGTGCACGTAAGATAAGTAAGAACCAAGTTCAAGTCCCACGGAGACATTACGAAGGGAAACTGAGGAAAAAGATGAGTAATGCCCTTAAGAAAGCGATTTACAACAGGGCACTTGAAAAGAGAAGGCTGATCAGGAAGCCTAAGAAAGGCTGAAATGGCTGAGAGCTAGCCCTTAAGTGTGCCCAGAGCAGAGCCCTGCTGGGCCAAAGAAAGGAGGAAAAAGAGAACCTCAGAAAGAGGGGAAGAAAGGGGATCCACAGCCTTTGCTGCACACCACGCCACATATGTGTTCCATCTGCAGGCGTATACCATCTTAGTGGAGGTACGCCTGGCTGCCAAGATAACATCACAGACTTCGGGAGGAAGGTCGAAGGCTGTCAACTGTCGCCGCACAATCTCCACGCAAGGAGGTGGAGGCTGGACAGGTTCGGGTGGAGGACCGTCCCCTGCTGTTGACACAGAAGATCCTCCCGAAGAGGCAGTCTGATCGGAGGATCGATGGGTGTGTAACAGCTCGCGATACCAGACTCTTCGTGCCCACTCCGGAGCCACAAGAATGACTTGGCCCCAGTCGCGCTTGATCTTCTTCAGCACTCTGGGTAGATGTGGTATAGGCAGAAAGGCATATAAAAGACCGCAACTCCATTCGCGACGAAAAGTGTAGCCTAGCATGTGCGCCTTGGAAATTCCAAAGCGCAGAATTGCTGACATTGCGCGTTCTCTTCGGTGGCGAATAGATCTAACCAAGGCTCTCCCCATTGCTGAAAGAGATCATGCACTACCTCCGAGTGAAGACGCCATTCGTGATCCATCATGCACCTGCGGCTGAGTTCGTCCGCCCTGGCGTTCAGTGAACCTGCCAGGTGTTGAACCACCAGGGATATGCCCGGATGTTCCAGCCATGTCCATAGACGGAGAGCCTCTTGACATAGGGTACACGACCCCACCCCGCCCTGTTTGTTGCAGTACCACATGGCAGTGGTGCTGTCCGTGAACACCTGCACTACTCTTCTCAGGACAGAGGGAAGGAATGTTTTTAGTGCAAGACGGATCGCCCGGAGCTTCAGAAGGTTGATGTGGAGCCCAGACTCCGCCGGAGACCAGAGGCCTCTGAACTCCGCCTCTCCCATGTGGCCGCCCCACTCCAGAAGTGAAGCATCCGTCACCACTGTGAACTCCGGTTGGGGAAGAAAGAGGGATCTGCCGTTGACCCAATCCTGGTTCGTTAGCCACCACTGCAATTGTCGTGGAGTGCCCTCCGATATCTGAACGCAATCGGACAGATTACCCTGATGCTGTGCCCACTGGAACTTCAGGTCCCACTGCAGAGCCCGCATATGCCACCTGGCATGATCCACCAGCAGGATGCAGGAGGCCATGAGGCCCAGCAGCCTCCGGGTCATTCGGACCGAAACCTGGGATAGAGGCTGAAAGATCGGAATCATAGCCCGAATATCCCAGACTCGCTGCTCGGGAGGATAAGCCCGAAACTGCGTCATGTCCAGAACCGCTCCGATGAAAAGGAGCTTCTGAGAGGGAATCAGGTGCGACTTCGGCACGTTTATAGTGAACCCCAGCGAGTGCAAGAGGTCCGCCGTACTCTGGAGGTGGGAGACAACTGCCTGGGGCGGGCCCGCCTTCAACAGCCAATCATCGAGATCGGGGAAGACTGGAACCCCTGATCTGCGCAGATGAGCTGCGACCACTGCCATCACTTTCGTGAACACCCGGGGGGCGCTGGTAAGGCCAAAGGGGAGCATAGAAAACTGAAAGTGCTCGTGGCCTACCGTGAACCGCAGGTAACGCGGTGGGCCAGCAGGACGGGGATGTGAAAGTAAGCGTCCTGCAAGTCCAACGCTACCATCCAGTCTCCAGGGTCGAGGGCAGACAGGACCCAAGCTAGCGTCAACATTTTGAACTTCTCCTTCCAATGGAAGCGGTTGACATTCCTGAGATCCAAGATAGGACGCAGGCCTTTGTCCTTCTTGGGCACCAGAAAGTAGTGGGAATAGCAGCCACGACCTACTTCTGGGGCAGAAACTCGCTCGATGGCTCCCTTGGCCAAAAGAGCCGTAACTTCCTGTTGGAGAAGAGCCAGATGATCCTCCGACATGCGATGGTACTGAGGTGGCATGGCTGGGGGGGTAGTCTCGAAGGGGAGGGAGTAGCCCCTTCGGACTGTCTGCAAAACCCACCTGTCGGACAAGATGGTGCACCAGTGGGGGAGGTGATGGCAAATCCTGCCGCCCACTGGCGATCGGTGGCCCTGAAAGTTCGGACTAGGAGGGTTTGGAGGCTGCTGCAGAGGGGGCACAGGTGGACTGGCCCGCTCGCTGGCCTCCAGATCCACGACGGTGGGTCCCACGTCCCCGGCCGCGCAGGAGCTAAGCAGCTTGTGCCGGCCTGTGGCTCTGGGTGGAACGTGGCGGGGCACCCCTTCCGTAGCCATGAAAGGGGCGAAAAGCAGACTGCGCAGGGCGGGTGGTAGAGAGGCCCAAGGGCTTGGCCGTAGCCCGAGAGTCCTTGAAGCGCTCTAGCGCGTTGTTTGCTTTGTCGCCGAACAGGCGACGGCCATCAAAGGGCATGTCCATCAGGGTAGCCTGGTCACCCCTCCTTTTTAATGCCTACCTTCAGCCATTGATATCAGCATTAAACTTGATGGAGTGCAGGATCTTTAACTATGCCGATGACACCCAAATCATCATCCAGATCGACAGCTCGCCGACGGCCCAACTAAGGATGCAAAATAATTTAAAAAGTAATGTTAATTGGATGACGGCCAATTCCCTTAAAATTAATCCAGACAAGACTGAGGTACTGGCCGTCACCACAGCATCCAATCCATGGAATGATCTTTTCTGGCCACAAGAACTTGGTCCTTATCCGGAACCGGCCGGTGCCGTGAAAAGTTTGGGCATCAAAATTGATGCCAAGCTCTCTATGTTACAACAGGTGTCGGCAGTAGTGGGAACCTGTGTTGGCCTACTAAGACAGTTGCGGAAACTGGCCCCACTTCTCACCTTTTCTACACTCAGACGGGCAGTCTCAGCAATGATACTGTCGCGCCTGGACTATGGCAACTCCCTGTATATTGGTCTGCCGCAACAACTGTTGGCCAGACTTCAGGTTGTTATGAACAACGCGGCTAGACTAATTTTCAGAAAGCCGAGACGAGTACACGCCACTTCTCTGTTACATGAGCTACATTGGCTCCCGATCAGGCAGAGAATAAAGTTTAAAGGTCTCTGCATTGCCCACAAAACCATGTATGGCCAAGCCCCAAGCTATATCAAAGACCGTCTAGCCAACTATGTCCCTAGTAGGATGCTTCGGTCAGCTGAGGCCTGCCTACTGGTTTGCCCCCGCTTTAATCTGTCTTCTGTTGGAGGAAGAGCCTTCTCAGCAGCAATACCTCGGCTGTGGAATAGTCTCCCGGTAAATTTACGTAAGGAACTGAACTTCCTCCCCTTTAGAAAGAAGCTGAAGACAGTACTTTTCTTAGAAGCCTGGGGCATCCTTTAACATCTGCCACTCTCCCACTAACTAGGAGGGGTGTCCCCTCTGGTAGCGCTTAGAGACCTGTTGGTGATAACGCGCTCGATAAATGTAAATTACAATTACAAAAACCAGTCAACCTCAGCCAGGCGGAGTCGGGCTGCCCAAAGATGGCATGCATCACTTCGTAAAAGCTTCGAAGCTGGGCAGGGGTCGCTCTGGGTCTCGGAAAGGAGGGAAACTCTGAGCAGACCCGTCAGGCTCCGCACGCGGAGCCGCGGGACGGGCACCGTATCCATCTCGGTCGCGTCGGCCGACGGACAGGGATTAGTCGAAGAGCGACGATGCTTCTTCGACTTCTTCTTGTGCTTCGACTTACCTGAGGAGTGCGAAGACTGCGAGGACCGGTGCTGGTGACTTCGGCGACCGGTGCTGGTGACTTCGGCGACCGGTGCTGGTGACTTCGGCGACCGGTGCTGGTGACTTCGGCGACCGGTGCTGGTGACTTCGGCGACCGGTGCTGGTGACTTCGGCGACCGGTGCTGGTGACTTCGGCGACCGGTGCTGGCGACTTCGGCGACCGGTGCTGGCGACTTCGGCGACCGGTGCTGGCGACTTCGGCGACCGGTGCTGGCGACTTCGGCGACCGGTGCTGGCGACTTCGGCGACCGGTGCTGGCGACTTCGGCGACCGGTGCTGGCGACTTCGGCGACCGGTGCTGGCGACTTCGGCGACCGGTGCTGGCGACCTCCGCGACCGGTGCTGGCGACCTCCGCGACCGGTGCTGGCGACCTCCGCGACCGGTGCTGGCGACCTCCGCGACCGGTGCTGGCGACCTCCGCGACCGGTGCTGGCGACCTCCGCGACCGGTGCTGGCGACCTCCGCGACCGGTGCTGGCGACCTCCGCGACCGGTGCTGGCGACCTCCGCGACCGGTGCTGGCGACCTCCGCGACCGGTGCTGGCGACCTCCGCGACCGGTGCTGGCGACCTCCGCGACCGGTGCTGGCAACCTCCGCGACCGGGGCTGGCGACCTCCGCGACCGGGGCTGGCGACCTCCGCGACCGGGGCTGGCGACCTCCGCGACCGGGGCTGGCGACCTCCGCGACCGGGGCTGGTGACCTCCGCGACCGGGGCTGGTGACCTCCGCGACCGGTGCTGGTGACCTCCGCGACCGGTGCTGGTGACCTCCGCGACCGGTGCTGGTGACCTCCGCGACCGGTGCTGGTGACCTCCGCGACCGGTGCTGGTGACCTCCCGCGCGACCGGGACCTTGAACGGAGCGGACTGCCGGGCCTCGAGAAGCTTTCGGGACCGCTCCGGCAAAGACTTCGGATTCACAGTCCGGCAGTCGGAGCACGACTTGGGGTCGTGGTCACGCTCCAGGCACCACAGGCACAAGCGATGCGGATCCGTCACCGACATCAGCTTTCGGCAGGATCTGCAAGCCTTGAAACCAGGCATCCCTACGTGCACCAGGAGTCGAAGACGCAAAAACGGTGTCGACAAAAGTCGCAAAGAGATCAGTCAAAAAGTGACTGGAGGTACTGCTCTCTCCGGATCTACGCTGGCTGGCGTGAAAAAAAAAAAAAAAAAAAGAACCGATGTCAGCGCGCGAGGGCGGCGTTTAAGTAGCTACTGCGATGTCATCCCGGCGACCACGACGCCAACGACGAACGCGGAGCCGACCTACGCCACCTTTCGTTGTGCGGGGGACTGCTGACGAAAAAAATTCTCTGGATCCAGTCTGACGCCTGGGGATAATTCTACAGGTAAGGAATCTGTAACTAATAGTCTCTTTCAGATGTATCTGTTGATAACAATGAACCATCTACATTTCCATATCCTTACTGTGCCGAATCTCCTTACAGTACTATAACGATTGACAAAATAATAAACTATTACCACCTCAACTGATCCAAGTAATTCTAAATTAATAAAACTCTCAATTTACTTTTGTGCCAAAATTTAAACATGCCATTAAACCACTATTGGCCCAATTATCGTTGCAAACAGACAAATTGCAGGTCTCCCTCAAACTTATATAAATCTGCAGTCAGTGCACAATTCTTTGCCTATTTGAAGTCAAATAGCCTCCTCAGAATCTTTCAGTCAAGGGTGAGAACCTGGCGCGGTACTGAAAAGGACTTGAAATGAAACGAGAATGAAAATTAGGTAAGAACTACTCTTCACAGAACTTGTATCTCCTATACATGCTTGCCACCTTCAATATGGTTTACCTTTGCATTCTCCTCTTTTGGTTGGAGACAACATTAAGATTGAATGGGTCTCTGTTCTGTGCCAGTGGTGCAAGTAATTTATTTAAAAAATCCCACTCAATCAAAATCTGGTCTCTTCCTATCAAGAACTTCTAAAGTGATATGTGGTGAGCCCCAAGGTCTCTCCCTTCTGCCGGCCCTTTTCAAAACCTAAATGGCCCATATGGTAGCTGACCGCCTTCATCGAAGAAAACTCCATCCTAGACTCATCCCAGTCTGGCTTCCGCAGCAACCACAGCACCGAGACCGCCCTCCTCGCCGCCACCGACATCCGCATGCTGCTAGACCAGGGACACACCGCAGCCCTCATCCTCCTAGACCTCTCCGCAGCCTTCGACACCGTCTCACATCGCACGCTAGCCACCAAACTCCACAACTCACGAATACAGGGATCCGCCCTCGACTGGATACAATCCTTCCTCTCCGGCAGAACCCAGAGGATCAGACTCCCCCCCCCCCCCCCTTCCTCTCCGATCCCACTGACATCATCTGCGGAGTACCCCAAGGATCTTCACTAAGCCCGACGCTCTTCAACATCTACATGGCCCCCATCGTCAGACAGCACGGGCTCAGCATCGTATCCTACGCCGACGACACCCAGCTCATCCTCTCCCTCACCAAGAACCCAGAAAACACCAGACTCTGCTTCCAGGAAGGAATGAGAAACGTAGCTGCCTGGATGAAGGACAGCTGCCTAAAGCTCAACTCTGAGAAGACCGAGGTCCTCATCCTCGGACCCTGCACCTCCGCCTGGGACAACACCGGGTGGCCCTCGGAAGCCCACCCACCGACAGACCACGCTCGGAACCTCGGCATAATCCATCTACTCCTCCCTCTCCATGAACCGCCAGATCAACGCCGTCGCGTCCACCAGTTTCAACTGCCTCTGCATCCTCCGTAAGACCTTCAAATGGATCCCCCCCCACTGCAGAAAGACCGTCACCCACGGACTCATAACCAGCAGACTAGACTACGGCAACGCCCTCTACGCCGGAATCAACAAAACTCTTCTACACAAAAACCAAACCATCCAGAACGCCGCAGCCAGGCTCGTCCTAGGGACACAGCGCCACGAACATATGACCCAACACCTACAAAGCCTCCACTGGCTCCCCGTTGAGAAGAGGGTCACCTTCAAACTCCTCACCCACGCCTACAAATCCCTCAACAACATCGGACCCAAATACCTCAACGACCGAGTATGTTTCCACGTACCCAAGAGGAACCTCCGCTCCGCTGACCTCGCCCTGGCAGAGGTCCCCCGCATCCGCAGAAACAGAACCGGCAAGAGAGCTTTCTCCTACATCGCAGCCAAAACCTGGAAGGAGCTCCCGGTCAACATCAGACGCTCCCCAACCCTCCACACGTTCAGGAAGGACCTCAAGACCTGGCTCTTCGACTGACCCGGAGCTGCTCCCCTCCCCCCCCCCCCCCAAGCGCCTTGAGACCCTCACGGGCGAGTAGCGCGCTCTATAAACCACTGATTGATTGATTAATTGAACTTCTATATGCATGCCAACAATGCTAAAATAAAATTCAGGACTCAGAAAGGGCCAGAGAACAGACAACTTGCTTTACCTTAATGGCAAAGAACGGTAATCCTACTCATTCGACTCAAAGAGCCTTAAGCTCTTGCAACAATCTGGACTCATGCACTGTGCACTACTTCCTTCTCTTCAAGTCAAATCAGAAATCTCAGTCATCTTCAGTACAGACCTACCATTCATCACACAAATCAACAAGAAAGAATCTTTTTCCACCTTTATGGGACACTCATGACCAAATCACCCTTGCTCTAATGGTGGTACAGCAATAGAGTTTACTGGTCTCTCTCAACAAAATCACAAGCAAGCTTCAAAGTGCACCAAAATTTGCCAGCAAACTGATTTTTGTCTAGCAGAGTACTGAATCACATCACTTGAGCATTAGAATTGCTCCAATGGCTGTAAATCAAACAAAGGAAAGAATATAAACCAGTCTGCTTAGTAAAAAGGGCCTTTAACAGCAAAGGTGCATATTATTTCTCCAAACTTTTTACCTTCTACTCAAGCAGATGCTCATGGACAGATTCTCAAACCCTTCCTACAGCTTTCTCATTGAGATACAAACGGTAGAGGTGCAGATAAAATAAATAAAATAATATTCTTCTAGTAGGTAGAATCTGTACAACTTTCTCGAAAGATGGCAAAAGTGCTATCTTTCTCTCTCTTCAGCACTATCTTTCTTGATGTCTTGAATTCTAGGATCTCCCAGTCTTTTCCTCCGTAATATTTCTGTTATCCGGTCTTAAAACATGGGTAAGAAAGTGAGTGGCTCACCTCACTCACCTCATGTGAGTTAGGTAAATAGCTTTTGCGTAGCATATTTTACATTACTATGTCCTAGTGGTGTCTCAGAAGTCTGGAGAGTGTCTTTCACATCAGTTTGGATTTTCTCACTAATGAATTCATGGTGGCCAGTAATTGCGTAATGGTGGGCTGTTCTGTGTAGCGATGCTTCCTAGTGGTTTAAGGGAAGACTACTGTTCAGTCCAATTGGGCTTGTACTTGCACAAAACCTTTATGAACCACCAACCAAAGCCTGAGACAGTTAAACAAATCAAAACGTGCATTTACTAACCAGCAGTCCCACACACACATATATATATATATTTTTTTTTATATATACATACACACACACACATATATACACACATATATATATCATACACACACACACACAATCACAACGACCTTCGCCACTTCAACAGTCCAGCTGAACTCTCCACGCCACTCCAAGAAAAACGCTGCAAAAGGTTCGGGTGCTAGTAAGTATTTGTCATATTTTTTCAATGTGGTTTAAAGCAACACCCCACATGGAATGCCTACGTGTTTCGGCTTGTGACTTCAACCGGGCAGTTCCTAATCCCACAACATAGTGTGGTTATAAAAAAAGAGAGAAAAGAAAAAAAAGGACAGTTACATCCTCATTACTCACTTCCTGTTCAGTCGCATAGGTTCAGCCACATTGTAATTCTAAATGTCAAATATATACACTTGTCCAATAGTACCACAAAGGTTGTAGGGATATATAGTAAAATAGTGATGCATTCGCATGGACTAAATGCTGATTTTTCATCAGACATGACAAATAAAAACGTAACCATTGTGAGCGAAGAGCCTATAATATAAATAATGTCTAACAAGATGAAGACAAGTCCAACTAATGAATCACACCTGATTTCATCATATCTACTGTGGTAGACCTCTTTAGGCAACAAGTAAAATTCATATGAGCAAAGCAACATCAATATGCGTATAATCATTCAAAATAATCATATAACTCCCATACAGCTGCCTATATCTGATTGTGGTGTAAACCACAATACATAATAAAGTGCAAGAGCTGTTAGACGTAAACAATTCCAATCCTCCAAATGAGGTACATTGTCATTGGTCACTCATGAAATTAGTCAGCTCCGTTATACAATGAAAACTAGTCCACATGTGAATCATGCAGTATCCTATGTCTGTAGAAAGTGCAAGTGCATCAGATGTATATGCAAATTCATAGTGTGTGCATAGAGAGCGCAAAGTCCACCCCCCTGCTATCTAAATATTGCACCAACCAATTAAAGTGCAAATGCCAGTTCCTAGACCATGCTCACTATGGACCAATAATTGCTAAATTCATATGCAAATATTGACATGGGGCCTTTATGCAGCTCTCCTATCCACTACAAAGTGCAAATGCAGATGCAAACAACCTATCCAACCACAATCTAACTAATATTGCACCAAGCACAAAGTGCAAATGCCAGTTCCTAGACATTGCGACCAGTGGGCCAGTCGTTACTAAACTCCTGAACAAACATACAGTTGACCCATCCACTATAAAGTGCTAATGCATATCTAAACAACCCACTTCAATCCTACAGATACAATATATCTTTATCAAAAATTAATTCCATATAAAAAGAGCGCCACACACCAGGATCTCCAGGAAATCAGGCGTTTAATTAAAATTCACAATGAAATGGCAGCTAGCTCTTATCTTAAGTCCCGACGCGTTTCGGCATGGTTTCAAGCCTTGTTCGCAGGTGAGCCATCTTTGTTAATTGCAGCATTGCATCATGGTTTCATGCACTCAGACTACTGGGTTTCAAAATAGTCTTTAAAAAACTGCGTTTTAATTAAACGCCTGATTTCCTGGAGATCCTGGTGTGAGGCGCTCTTCTTTTTGTATGGAGAAAGAAGGTGTGGTGCAATACAGACAGGGTGCTCCATCCCCGAGCGCCGAGGCCGCCCTGTGAGATTGAGACTCCCCAGAAGTGGAGAGATCATTGTTGGATTATATAAAACCTTAAATGTTGGTGATATGATTAAATAAAGGAGTGTCTCACTTAAGGGAACCGTTGGACTGGAATCTGTATCTACTAGTGTGTCTATGAAGCAGTTTATAGGCATAGGCTAAGCAGGCATGATCAAATTGAACCATTGAAGAAAATGTTAATCTTTGGTGTAAAGGGAATCAATTTAATTTCTATTAACGAAGACAGAAATGTCTTGCAGTTACTGGATAAGCTAAGCATTAGCCCCTTTCTAATATTGCAAAGTAACTGCAAAGTTGATGACTCCCTGCTATGAGAACCAAGATCTAATAGAGTGATCAAATCGCTTCTTGAGCCCTATTTTGCAATACCCTTCTTTGGAAGCAGGAGTGTGAGTTCAGACTCCTACACAACTTTTTAGGTCTCGCGCCTAGCGTTGCACTGCGAAGCAGTGCTCGCGCAGCGCGAGACATTTAGTAGGTGAAAAACGGGGATTCAGCACTGACCTAGGAATCGCACATGCTCGTGTGTGTGCGATTCCTTTTGTGCTACCCCATTGGCTTTTGCGTGGGTCTTTGTATAAAACACAGCATGCAATTGGCCAAAGGCGGTCGCATTGCTCCGCCCATGGCCTATCGGTGTCTATTACGCGCACCGATGCCATGTGGTTTCAATTATCGTGCCCAGACACGGGCGCGATAATGGAAACCAGATGGCTCGCTGTGGCGCGCGCACCAGTCGCGGGCGTGTTTTTTTTTTTTTTTTTAACAATAGCGATCGCTTTTGCGATCACTTTCACTGCCGCTTGTATTTCTATTTATTTACTTTTCTTTAATAAAAACGGCACCCGCGCTTAGACTTTGAACATCTTAAGCTAAAGCGCGGGTGTCGCAATAGCTTTAATAGTAAAGAAATAAAAAAATCTTTACTTTTACAGCAATCGCGGCACCCGCGCTTTAGCTTAAGATGTTCAAAGTCTAAGCGCGGGTGCCGTAATTATAAAAGATGGTGCATGTGCAGGGAACGAGTTTTTTGGTGCCTCTATCTCTCCTGGTGGTCGTCACAGGGACAAGTCAGCCGCGACCATCACAACACAATGCCCCTGGCACTTGGCGCTCTTAAGAGGTTGTGCTGTACACCGCAGTGGATGATTTTCCATTGTGTTATTATGGAGGCGCCCGCTTACAGTGCTCCGACGACAGAACTGGCTTGTTTATGTGTCGGGTGAGATATGCGTGTTTATTTTTTTCTTTTTGTCATATGTCATTTCAAGCAAAGGAGCGGGATTCCTCCCTCATCCATTTGAAGCCCTGACACCTCATACTGCGACCCGGTTTTTGCCCCAAACGTGAATAAAAAAAACATTACTTTCGAGCGCTGGTCAGGATTATCGCAGACTGTGTCCACCTCATGAGGACGAACAGGTGATGCTACAGCTCCCACTCGGCGCATGCGCTGTCTCTCTGCATGTAAGTGAGGCGCTGCGCAGGCTTTTGCTCGTGAGAATAGAACACCCGCTCAGTAATTCGATGTATGGCTGATATGTAAAAATGTTTGCAATGCCACACCACTCTTCAACATGCACAGAAACACATTCGGACAGGATACCATTTTATTAAATAAGTCTGAGTCGATGGCGGGGTCTCTGATACAGCAGGTTTACCCAAAACTCACTTGGGCAATAATTAACCACGTTAATCACAAATATGCCAAGAATTCCCTTCCTGTGTACACAGCGCTTACTCATTCGCACTCCTGTGACTGGGCAAACCCCTACACACCGCACACCAATGAATCCACCTGTACCCATGACCTTGTAACACTACACTCTGCTCACCAGCGGATCATGGCAAGATCAGTCTATTCATAAAGACACACTTCATGTTCAGTCCAGAACCCCTACGGCCGGATAGTGAGCGAATAGCACATTTTCACCATGGGCTGAGTGTACAGACTACATGTACTATACTATTGCAACAGGGCTTAATTTGAACTGGTGGTTATAGGTGGAGCCCATCGTCACTCATTTTCGGGGACAGGCACTTATTTCTCATCATATTTTCAACCAGACCAAGAGAGAATCACAAAAGAGGAAATGCGGAAAGCCAGCCACAAAGGGAGAAGGCAGGAACATGCAAGAGTGCTATCAAGAGGCAGCAGGGAGTGTGTAGCAGTGGAAGAAAGAGGCACGAGGAGGAATGAAGACTACACACAGCCTTGGTATTTAGCAGTCCGGAAACAGGTCGGCATCAGCTGTGTGTTTCTGAGAAAAACTTTGGGCACAACACTCTTTATTTTACAAATTAAACACTACATCGATCGCTGATCGAGGCCTGCTGGCGCCATACCAGACAGAATGTTTTCATAGTAAAGAAGACGTTCCCGGACAAATACAGCTGCAAAGGAACAACTACCATGCCCTCTCCCCTCCCCCGGCACACAGGAGCTTCATACCACCTGGGAGCAGTTGTCTCTTGCCCGTCTGCTGTGCTGGGGTTGACATCAGCTCGTGATGTTGCGTGGCTTGTTTGCGGTTTGTTTCAGGAGGCGATAGTGCTCAGTTGGTCCATTTGTTGCACCCTTTACTAAGCTGGAGCACTTCTCTGCTCGCATTCCTAAACCTAATCGGACCTTGATACCGTTACGTTTGATGAACTAAAAGGGGCATCGAAAGATTTCCTCGTAGGGTTCGGGAGGGCCAGTGAGACCCTTGCTTTCACTTTCTGAGAGGGCATGATTTGGCCCTGCAACAAACACCTTTGTATAGAACTGCCACAGTGGAAACGTAGGCAGTGCCGTGAAAGATCAGAGCTTTATAATGTTTGCATCAGCAAGAGGTCAGCTGACACGGGATAGGTGGAGGACCACAACCACCCGACAAGGAAACCCACTACACATGGTTAGACTGGAAGGAGGCACCTGCTCACCACCAACCCTTCTATGTAACACCTCCGCAAGGGTAACTCATACCTCCAAACCACTCAAGCACACCAAATGTAGCTCAGAAATGTATTCCCCCAGGTAGGAAACATCTGCTGTGATGAATCACAGCACAAACAGAAGTCTGTAAGGCGGAAAGTACTATATAATCCTTATATCACCCAAGGACAGCCATACCTCGACTCAACCTTGAAACAACAAGGAATAGGAAGCACCTAGGATTCAGGTTATTCTATATTCTTTTGCACCAATTCGAAGGATCTTGGAATCCTCGTCTTAAGGGCAACGGCTCATGTCGTCTATGTGGTTATAAATCTGAATTCACTGAACATATTTGTATCCGCCCTAATTTATTAAGCCAATGTAAACAATACCTTCGGAGATTCTTCAAACAGTGCAAATTTCAGGACCACTAAAGAAGCAATTAATCATTGCTTTATTACCAATCTTCTTTTATTAGTGTTTTAATAAAAAAAAAATTAAAGTCGCTGCTTGTTTGGTTTACTTTTGGCCAGTCACTCTCCAAGAGAGCATTTTGGCACTCCGACACCAACTGCTCCCTCCATCCTCCCTTGGTAGGTAACAGACATTGCCATTTACAATGCCAATAGCTCTAACTTAAAAAAATGCGAGACCTATTGCATTTACAATGCTTGTTTTTAAATTGCTTTCACTTTCTAGAATCACCCATGTACTTTTCAATTGGCCTGCGCATGATGTAATGAGGAGCACTCCGTACCAGGTTACGACATATGCTTTATATGAAAGATCATGGTACAGCATACCGGAGGACACATGAATATGCTGATCAGGTAATCGCAGTGAATCACAATGCACTTATCCACATTTACGCATGGGCTGCCATTAGAAGGTCGCACAAGGAATGAGAAAGGATCATGACTCAAGATGGATGACAAGTGTGTGAGGCATGAGATGGATGACTGAGGTAAAGCAGCAAAAGGAGGAGTTAGGCATGAGCCTTATATGAGAGGGGAGCACGATACAAGAC
Organism: Calotriton arnoldi; assembly: GCA_963921515.1. Classification (NCBI taxonomy): domain Eukaryota; kingdom Metazoa; phylum Chordata; class Amphibia; order Caudata; family Salamandridae; genus Calotriton; species Calotriton arnoldi. The sequence goes on along the minus strand of CAWUFW010006840.1, from coordinate 607,851 downwards.
TTGGGAGGAGAGGATGAGTCATAAGATGGATGAGCGGGGAGACAGCAGTGCGAGATGGATGACAGAGGAGACTAGCAAACAGACAAATGAGGAAACCCAGGCACGAGACAGAGGAAAGAAGGGGAGTAGACAAAATTTGGATGAAACGGGGGACCAAAGTATACAGGACAAACACAAAGAATGCAATAAGGTTCAAGATGAGTGAGAGTCAGGTGTGAGACGGAAAACAGTTTAGAGATGGGATCAAAGCACTATGGATGACGTGATGATCCAAGGCACACTGCTGGTAAGACAGAGAAAGGAGAGCGGGGACAAAAGGCGCATTGTGGATTAAAGACTGGAACTAGACAATCAATGAGAGTAGGTAGCCTGCCGCACGACAGAATAAAAAAAAAAAAAAAAAAAAAAAAAAGGTTACAGGAGCATAGTTAGCCAAAACTGAAACATTTTTCCATTTATCTGAGCTGGTGTTGCGGCTTATCATTTACCTACATAATTATCTTTCACAAAGTAGCACAAGTGCCCCACAAGTTTAAATAATAGAGTCAGACACAAGTGTGCAAGTTAATTTTGCCATTTTTCGCACTCTAGTAAATTTTACTAACTACCAATAAAGCTAAAATATTTACCGAATTTCATTTGCTAGTTCAACGCACTTCCACTGTTCAACAGTCTGCCCGTTCAGCTGCAATACTGTATCTAGCTGATGTAAACCTGCACGGTCTGCTGGGCCGCCTGAAAGAGAAAAGAGTTCGAGTGGATTTAAATATGCGTTCCTAGCTGCCACCACAACAAATGGCGGTTCCATTAAAATTAAAAGACATGTTCAGCTCCTTCTCCTGATCCGGCTTATAGAGCGAGTTGTAATTAATATGGCGCAGGTCGGAGAAAGATCTGTTGCTTGATGCCAATTACCTACCTGAAGGAAAGCCTTGGAGAACATAGTTTTTAGGCTGGAGACTTTGCTTTTTAGGTGAAAAGGACATCAAATTGTCTAACAACGACTGCCAAAAGAACGATCCAGAGCTTAGGGCATGGGCATCCACTCAAAAAGAAGAGGCCACCTCTTGTGGTGCAATAATATTTAGGAAGCAGGAGTAGCTGTTAACAGGCAGATTTTACGGTGTGAATTGGCTTGCAGATCAAATTTTTACAAAGATTAAAAAAATGAGCCGCCCAGCAAATGAATTAGTGGGATAGGATCACATGACCAGATTTGAGGACAGGGAAACAGGATCACATCATTTTTTTAATATTACATTCTGCAAAATTTTAGCTAATGCGGATCTAGGGTTAAGAACATATTTGTCTTGTCTTGATTCAGCTGCTGCTATTTTGAGGCAATCAGTATTCAGTGGCTCAAAGCTATCACTTGATTCCTAGGTGCCAATCAGTTATAAACGCAGCTGCGTGCTACTCTCAGATGTGAAAAAGAAGGTGAAGATTATGACTAACAATAGGAGGTGATGGGCAGAAACTTGGAGAACTCCACAAATGAAACATGCTTTAATCTTCATACTGATCAGCAAGTTACTTAACCTCCGTAACACTCTTTCTAGTGAATACTCTGTCTAACAGCAGATTACTCACCTTGTGAATATTCCCCAGGCATTAGACTGGATCCGAAGATCAAAAGCAGTACTCCTCGGTGGTGTCACACAACTCCACACCAACATCGTTCCACTCTGGAAGTGACAAGCGGGGCCTTATATAAGTGCCACCTAGGCGCACTGACCTCAGTTACTTTCGAAGGCTTGTCTGTGCCCACCAGCAAATTGGTTTGACCAGTATGCAGATCTCTACTTTGGGACATTTTTTTCAGATGGAAAAAGGGTCTATTCCACACAACCGGGAGGAGGAAGGGTCGTTGAGGAATCTGAGGTTAGATAGAGTATCCACTAGAAAGAGCGCTACGGAAGGTAAGTAACTGGTTCTGCTCATGGATACTTCTACCAGAAGATTCCCAACTTTGCCAATAGAACCACAGCAGTACCTCCAGAGGTGGTGGGTCTGTGAGATGGCACAGACCAAAAATGCATGCAGGACTGAATGGGCAAAATGCCCATCCTGATGGACCCGACTGCAGGACCACTGGAATTATGCAGCAGGGGAGGGCCATCATGTGGTAGGGTTGACTAAATTATGCGGCAAGAAAAGCCAAATTATGCGGCACAATGCTGCAAATTTTGTGATAATATTCTGTCATTTTTACACTTGTTAACCCTGTCTGGGTATTGGTTTCACCACCTTAGTACCAGTTTAACACCCAAATATAGCAATAAACAAAAGAAAGAGGACTACTCAACCTTTGCAGAGGGCGTTCCACTGCATGCAAATGTGTTGCTGTGTATTTTGTAACTTTTGAACCGATAGAGCTGGAAACACTTTTTTCGTATAATTCTACAGATTATGGATTATGTGGCAAATACAGCAATTCTATTATTATGCAAAAAACGCAGCGGACGCACAATCGCATAATTCCAGTGGCCCTGCCTGACGGTCAATGAAATAGTGCTTCATGAACATGTGCACTGATGCCCACATAGCAGCATGACAGACATCCAGCTCAGGCACTGAGTATTGTCACAGCAATAGCAGCCTTGTCTCGACTGAGCCCTTAATCCTTCAGGTGGCTGCTTCTCCATCTAGAGATGTTTTTTTCTGCACTGGACTGCCTTGCCTTTCTTTGCTTCAGAGAAACCAACAAAAAGTTGATTGTCCAGCTGATGGTCCTTTGTATGATCAATGTAGACATTTGGGGTCCAAATGATGGAGTCTCTCCCCTTTCAAGAGATGAGGCATGGCAAAGAAAGTTGGAAGGGTGATAGCCTGCCCGACATGGAAAGGTGTTAGTACCTTCGGCAGAAATGCAGCTCGTGTTCTCAACAGAAGCTTGTTTGAAAACAGCGAGGATGGCTTTGAGGCTGCTGGACAATTGGCCTCCTGCAGTTTGCTGGTCAACCATGCCATATGCCACATGTGGGCTTTGCAGTGGGAGCTGAACTCTCAGTTGTCACACTAGTGGAAGCTATTGGGTTCAATCAGTGTTTCAGTGGAGACTGCAAAATATCTGCATGGGTGATGCTGTGTAAGGGGGCTGGACCGAAAGTGCCTGCAGCCCACTTTTGAGACGAGCTGACGTTATCGTGTACAGAAGACTGTATTTACGGTCAAGAGACGCAGTAGACAGCTGTACATTGGTTTAAAGAGGGTGCACATTCGAAAAATCAGAACCAAATTATAGTCCCACTGTGCCATTAGAAAAGGCTTCTGAAAAAACATTTGTTGTACACCTTTAAGAAATCTTATCACAGCAAAGATTTAAGTAAAGAAGCTGATCTAGAAACCTAAAAAAAGCTAACAAATAGCCTTTAACAGTGCTCAACGCAAGCCCTCGTAGAGCCAATAACAAAATAAACAACATTTACGACAGCTGAGCTCGTAGCAGGTCAAAGTGATGATTGCTGCACACAGCCAAAAAGCGCTTGGTGTTCACTGATTTCGCAAATGGGCGCCTGGCTACCAGATTAACATCAACGACTTCAAGAGGAAGATCGATGGATAGATAATAACGCCCAGTTGTTCTCTAACCCACTACCTCCTGGCCCATTGAGGGAACCACTTGAATGACTTAGGCCCAGTCGGTCTTGATCTTCTTCAGGACTGGATCCAAGAGGAGTACAATCTGTAAGGCATACCAGAGTGCTGTGTGTCTCAGAGAGCGAGAGTCTTCTTGGGAATTCTAGCACACAAAATCGCTGACACTGCATGTTAATACTGGTGGAGAAAGAAAAAAAATAATGAAGCCAGATTTCTCCTCATTTCTGGATAACACCCCGAGCCACCTCCAGGTTTAATTGCCATTCGTGATCAGCTAGACTCTGGCAACTGATTTCATCCACCCTGGCATTTAGAGGAACCGCCAGGTGGTTCACGACTAGAGAAATGTCCTGGTGAGTCAGCTACTTCCAGAGCGCAGAGCCTCCTAGCACAATACCCAAGACCCCACTTTACCCTGTCTGTTGCAGTACCACATGGGGTTAGTGTTGTCACTGAGAATTTTTACTTGCCTCCCTTTGATAGATGGTAAGAAGGCCTCCAGCACCAAGAGCATTACCTGTAACTCCAACAAGTTAAAGTGGAGGAGGGTTTCCTCTGTAGACCAGAGTCCTCAGATCTCCATCCCTCCCAGACTGCTGCCTACGCAGCATAGTAGTGATGCATTCATAACCATCGTCAGCTCTGGTTGAGGAGAGTAGTCTGCGTCTAATAGTCACCCCTGCAGATATTTTGCAGTCTCCACTGAAACATGGATGGAATCCAATAGGTTCCACTAGAGTGCCAACTGAGACTTCAGATCCCACTGCAAAGGCCACATGTGCCATATGGCATGGTTGACCAGCAGACTGCAGGAGGCCAATTGTCCCAGCAGCCTCAAAGCCATCCTCGTTGTATTCCAAGAGTGTACCTGAAACACCGGGATCATAGCCCAAATATCTTGGTCTCTCTGATGTGGGGTCGAAGGCACAAAACTGCACCATATACAGGATGGCTCTGATGATTGGGAGTGCCGCTTAAGAGCAAGGTGGGACATCGGCACATTGATAATGAACTACAAAGATGTTAGGAGGTACGCCGTCGTCTGGAGATGTTCTTTGACTGCCTGAGGCGAGCCTGCCTTCAACAGCCAGTCATCAAGGTTCAAAAAGACTGGTACACCCTAACTCTAAGTGTGCTGCTACCACCATCACTTTCGTGAACATCCGGGGTGCACTGGAAAGGCTAAAGGGGAGCAAATACCCCATTGTGTGGGTCCGCAGGATAAGAAGAACAAGGCACTTACCCTCGGTAACGATATATCTGTAAGAGACATATTAGTTATAGATTCCTTACCTACGAATTACCCCAGGCGTCAGACTGGATCCAGAGACTTTTTTCGTAGCAGTACCCCCTGCGCGTCGGTAGTTGGTGTCGGTCGACTCCGCATTCGTCGTCGTGATTGCCGGGATGATGTTGCAGTATCTACTTAGACGCTGTCCTTGCGCGCTGACGTCAGTTCTTTACACGACATTCCACGCCAGAAGCGCAGAGCCATGCAAGACACTGACCACTGGTGCACAAAACTAGGGCCCTGAAAGGGAGTCCCTTACCCTAGAAGTCAGTTCGCAGAACGGGAAAGATGGGTGGGGCAGTAAGGAATCTATAACTAATATGTCTCTTACAGATATATCGTTACCGAAGGTAAGTAACTTGTTCATCTGAAAGAGACTATTAGTTATAGATTCCTTACCTTAGAATAGATACCGCAGCAATACCAACCCCGGAGGTGGGTCTGCGAACTAAGTTCACACCAGAAAGTCCTGGAGAACTGAATGGCCAAAGAAGCAGTCTCTCCGGACTTGGCTGTCCAGGCAGTAGTGTTTCGTAAACGTGTGCAAGGATGCCCACGTGGCTGCCTGGCAGATGTCACTGAGGGGGACTCCACGTCCCAAAGCAGTAGTGGCTGCCGTCGCCCTGGTGGAATGGGCGCGCAGACCTGCCGGAGGTTCCTGCTTTGCCAAGGATTAACAAATTTTGATGCAAAGAACGACCCACCGAGAGATGGTCCGTTTTTGCACGGCCCGGCCTTTCTTGGCGCCCACATAGCCAACAAAGAGCTGGTCATCCACCCGGAATTGTTTTGTGCGATCCAGATAGAAAGATAGCGCATGTTTTGGATCCATACGGTGAAGCCTCTCCTCCTCTTTTGAAGGATGCGGGGACCGGAAGAAGGTGGGCAAAGTGATGGTCTGTCCAATGTGGAAAGAGATAACCACTTTGGGAAGCAAAGAAGGTCGAGTTCTGAGGACAACCTTGTCCGGATGAACAGCAAGGAAAAGAGGCTTAGAAGACAGAGCCTGAAGCTCACTCACCCTGCGAGCAGAGGTGATGGCAATCAGAAAAGCAGTTTTCAAAGTTAAGAGCCTGAGAGGACAATTATGTAGCGGCTCGAAGGGAGCGCACATAAGGTAAGTCAAAACCAGATTTAAGTCCCACTGTGGCATTACGAAAGGAATAGGAGGAAAGAGATGAGTAATGCCCTTAAGGAATCTATTTACAATAGGGGACTTGAAAAGAGAAGGCTGATCAGGAAGCTGAAGAAAGGCTGAAATGGCCGATAGATAGCCCTTAAGTGTGCCCAGAGCAGAGCCCTGCTAGGCCAAAGAAAGGAGGAACAAAAGAACCTCGGAAAGAGGGGCAGAAAGGGGATCCACAGCCTTTGCTGTGCACCATGCCACAAATTTGTTCCATCTACAGGCGTATACCGTTTTAGTGGAGGGACGCCTGGCTGCCAGAATAACATTACAGACTTCGGGAGGAAGGTCGAAAGCTGTCAACTGTCACCGCTTAATCTCCACTCAAGGAGGTGGAGACTGGACAGGTTCAGATGGAGGAACGTACTCTGCTGCTGCGACAGAAGATCCTCCCGAAGAGGCAGTCTGATCGGAGGATCGATGACCATGTGTAAGAGCTCGGGATACCAGACTCTCCGTGCCCAGTCCGGAGCCACAAGAATTACTTGGGCCCGGTCGCGCTTGATATTCTTCAGCACTCTGGGCAGAAGTGGTATAGGTGGAAAGACGTATAGAAGACCAAAACTCCACTCGCTACAAAAAGCGTCGCCTAGCGAGTGCCGCCTTGGAAATTCCAACGCGCAGAACTGCGGACATTGCACGTTCTCTTCGGTGGCGAATAGATCTAACCAACGCTCTCCCCACTGCTGAAAGAGACCTTGCACCACTTCCGAGTGAAGACGCCATTTGTGATCCATCATGCATCTGTGGCGGAGTTCGTCCGCCCTGGTGTTCACGGAACCGGCCAGGTGTTGAACCACCAGAGATATGCCCTGATGTTCCAGCCATGTCCAAAGGTGGAGAGCCTCTTGACATAGGGTCCACGACCCCACCCCACCCTGTTTGTTGCAGTACCACATGGCAGTGGTGGTGTCCGTGAACACCTGCATACTCTTCCCCAGACAGAGGGAAGGAATGCCTTCAGTGCAAGACGAATCACCCGGAGCTCCAGAAGGTTGATGTGGAGCCCAGACTCCGCCGGAGACCATGTGCCTCTGATCTCCGCCTCTCCCATGTGGCCGCCCCATCCCAGGAGTGACGCATCTGTCACCACTGAGCTCTGGTTGGGGAAGGGAGAGGGATCTGCCGGCGACCAAATCCTGGTTCGTTAGCCACCACTGCAACTGATGTGCAGTGCCCTCCGAGATCTGGACGCAATCGGAAGGATTCCCCTGATGCTGTGCCCACTGGAACTTCAGGTCCCATTGCAGAGCCTGCATATGCCACCTGGCATGATCTACTAGCAGGATACAAACGCATTAGGGAAATTGCCTGGTTGAGGCAGACAGCCCCATAGGACGCACTGTGGCTGGGATCGGTGGGCAGCCTTGGTCGAGATGAAACTGGCCCAGAGTCTGAAAAACCTTTGGGTAGCAGCTCCTCTTCTAGCACCCAGCACTGTCGAAGTAAAAGGAGCCGGTATGGGGAGTGGCGCTGGAACCGAAATCGGCACCAGAGCAGGTGTGGAACCTAAAGCCAGGTCAAGAGTTATAGGCAGCATCAAGGGCAAACCTGCCAGCGGGAACCTGACTGGAGGCCTCTAAGGATCCTTGCAGCCCAAAAGCTTGCCAGACAGCCGACGGCATGCCAAATATATGCAGCGTAGCTTGCTTAAGAACTTTATTTTCTGTTACGTAGCTGAAGGACCCAGAAATTCAAGTTTCATTAGGATCAAATTTTGAATCTGTGCTTCAGGAGGGAGAACAAGAGCAATGTTGATGACTTCCCTGTAACTCAAGAGTGGCAGGTAGGGGAAGATTCCCACTTTGACTTCTTAAGCTTCTTTTTCGACTTACCCGAAGACTGTTACCGCAACGAGGAACTGCGGCGGGAACAACTTCTGGAGCAAAAACTGGACTTTACTTTCTACTTCGACCGGTAACAGTATGCAATCTTCAGATGTTTGGTGACAGAGTTTCGCCTTGCGGGCAAGTATAGCCTTCAGTTTCATCTGGGGCCAGTCGTCGCATGCCCTGGAGTTGTGCTTTACCTGTGGGAGTCTGTCACAGGCATTTGTTTGCAGCAGTCCCTACAAGTTTTAAACCATATTCTTTTAGGAGGGATATATTTCTCTTCAACCCTTTTAAAAAGGTGGTGTAAGACTCAGTCTAGAGGAGTGGAGCTTCAGATACACATCTGAAGTAACGGAAAGGAAGAAACTGCCGGCAGCATGCCTAGGTGGTGCTTAAATTGCTTATATGTGGCACCGCTCGTCACTTCTGGAGCAGAACAACATCAGTGCAGAGCTGCATGACACCACCTACTGGATCAGAGGAGTCCTGCTTTTGAGTTTCCAGATCCAGCCTGATGCCTGAGGGAATATTCCCAAGCTGAGGAATCTGCAGTTAGGAGTATCCATCGGAATTCCCTTGATAATAGATGGGAGAGCTTAAGCATTTCACATTCAACCTTCTCCCTTTAATTGAAATGGACGATATTTGTTAAGGGCAATACACCGTCACCATTCCAGCTAACAGTTACTTTACAAAGGTGGATTAGGATCTAAATGCACCTCCATGCCAACTTATTTCCTACACCACAGAAAGGCCTTTATCTTTAACAGGAAAATGAGCTTCACAGTGAGAAGCTCTAGATTTCCTCTACGGCATCATCAGCCTGACCCATTTCTGGTGTAGATGGCACAGCATTCTAATCTGCTCCCAACTGCCCCTGCATACCCTCCACATTTCATTGCGTGAGGGTGCATTATGCAGTCATATTGAAGACCAGGAACGATAATTAATATTGTGCCCTTTCCATCCAGAAGGGTAGTACCTACCCCTAGACAGAATCTAATAACAAAAGACCATTTTCACAGGGGGATCCTCCCAAGTCCATTCAATCCAATAATTTTATTCGGCACACATCAGCATGGCCATAAAAGCACATCAGCATGGCCATAAAAGCACATAATATTGCAATCAATATAACATAATGGCAAATACATAATTAAAAACTCATCAGATTTTATCCGGATTAAAAAAATAAAACAGACAAAACACATTAAAAAATAATTACCTTACACTAAAAGAAATGCAGCAGACGCAAAACAGGGCAAGAAAAGTCAGTACATCACACCCTAAGAAATACAGTAACCAGTTATCAAGTATTCCTAAGTGCTTTCCTTGTTTGAATTACATAAGCTAGGTAAGACGCTGTAAGAAGGCAGGTCTTTATATCGTTCATTTACATCAGGTATTGATAAGCTGTTTTATATGTAAACAATCCTTCAATTGGGAAACAGGGCCTTAAACACTTTTTTCTGCCTTCAAAGTAGAATTCGCAGAAAATGGTTACGGTTAAGGTAGATTGAGAAGTCTCATTTTAAAAGGTGCATTTAGTGTCTTTGTGTACCCACTTGGAGCATGTAGGAAATTGTGGTATTTGCCTTATGTATTTCAATGTATTAGAAAGCTCTCTTCTATTAGAATGCTCACTGGCTGTAAATCTAGAATGTAGAGTACTTGGTACTGGTTGCCAAGTGCTCACTGTCAGTTGCTGTTGGGTGTCCTGTGGATGGGACCTTATCATGCCTGTATCCTGAATAAAGAAGATTATACCTGAACAACTCTACTCCTCGTACTTCTTCACACTGGCGACGAGCGGAAAAACCTGAACCCAAGGTCAACACTTCATCTCAGAAGGAACAGGTCACGGAATCTACAACTAAGGTCCCAACACAACCAAGCTGTGCCTTGAAATTCAAAGGTATTTTGCGCGCTAAGCTTTCTCAAGATAACCTCTTTAATATGGTTATAAACTGCCTTTCTGCATACAGCTCCCTGCTCCGTATTCTTACCTACTCGTTTCACTCAAGAACCTCTACTTAACTTTATTAACTCCAGTGCTGCGCAAACATTCCAACAGCCTGAATAGACTGTCTTTTCAAAGCGTCTTTTAAGGATTTCTCATTTAAAGACGTTATTACTCAACACACTTGAACACAATGAGGAGCATTTTTCAAATGCGCCTCGTTACCCGTTTGCGCTGATCTCTGTCACGCTCCTGCATGCGCTGGTCTCAGTCGTATTCCAACTCCATTCTTTGCCTCGGAGAAGTGCGACGTGTGGAGAAGACTGACGTCATTACTTTTACGTTGTACCACGTGCTGTTGCTGGGCAACTTACAGCGCACAAGGAAACTCCTTCTTGACGACGCGTCCTTGACGACGCGTCCTCCTTGCTAGATCTTCTGTTGACGCGGACAGGAAAGTTCTGTTTCTTCCACGTTCTTCTTATGTGACGTGCTGTTGCTGGGCAACTTACATACACAGAAGCTTCTTCTTGACGACGCGTCCTGCTTGGTAGACCTTCTGTTTCGACAACGCGCTGACGCGCACAGCAATTTCGTTCTACTTGTGCGTTGTTTCTTCAGTTTATTACAACACGCTGACGTGCACAGCATTTACATATTGCTTTTTTGTGTGCGTCAGTTAACAAAAGCACGTCTTCTTCTACTGCACTGACACGCACAGCTTTCTCACTGGTTGCACATCTTTATACCTGCAATTTGTTTACGCTGATGTGCACAGCATTTACATTTTGATTTTGCGGGTCAGTTAATGAAAGCATGACTTTTTACTACGCTGACACGCACAGCTTTCTTACTTACTCATTACTTATAACTTGGTTGACAAGGATAATCCCTTACTGATTATTGTTAACCATCGTTTCTGATCTTTATTTCATGTACAGATCTGCGTAATGGAACTCGCTACGTGACATTATTAAGGAGAAGTCTAGTTATTCGCCAATTACTCGTCAACCACACTGTTGAGCATTTTTTATTCCTCTTCTTTAATTACTCTACTCATCTATTAATAGTTTCAAGTTTATTGGTAAAAACAAAAAAATATGCAAAACGTTACTCCTCCACCTTTCTTCCTCTCTAACCCTGGTGATCCTCCTATACGTTGTTCAAAATGGAAGAAAGTCTTTCTAAACTATGCATGAGTATGTGGAGTATCACAAGCGCAGAAAGAAAATCAGCGTTATTATTACATTGTCTGGGTTCAGAGGGTCAAGAGGTGTTTGAGCATCTTCCTGACTTAAGTGATAGTGAATCAGACAATCTCAATGAATTTGAGATTAATCTAAAAAAACTTGATAAGCATTATCTTCCGAAAGTTAGCACCATCTTAGAACGGTACCATTTTGGAAGACTAGTGCAAAAGCATGAAGAATCCGTTGAGGCATACATTACTGCTCTTCGTAAGTTGGGTGCCACTTCTAAATTTGATGGCTCTCTTGAAGAGCGCATTTGTGATCAGTTCATGCTAGGGTGCAATATTGAGAAAATTAAAGATGAACTTTGGCAGAAAGACGACCCAAAGTTAGATGAAGTTGTCCCTGTAGCCAAAAGATCTCAGGGCAGCCTATCATCAAGTTGAAATTGATGAGGCGTCCATACTTCTTCACAGAAATGCAACCAAATGATTAAAAATGGAGCGATGGAATCTTGTTAAAAGGAATCGGTGATATGAGTTATGAACCCAACCAAGACCGCTCTGAAATCCCTGGTGGGTTGAATAAGATAAGTAAAGTGCAACCTTCGGTCGAGTCTCCTCCCCCAAGTGAGGAATTAGCCCACTTTGCTCCTTGATCATTTGCTTCAGAATTTTTGGGGGGAGCTGTGCTATCCCTTCCGGGGACTTGCACAAATGCGTGTCATTGTCTGACAGTTTCCAGAGTCTTCCTAATCGTGGAAAGCCATGAAATCTTATACATACAATCCAGTGACATGCAGTCCCTTATAATGTCATGGGTTAGCTGGGCTTCGTTTTTTGACCATATAGGAGTACCAAAGTAGCATGGGCTTCTGTTCTAGGATCTTCGCTATGGGGCATAAACCTAATTCAAGGTATAAAATTGTGCTAGATGTTGATTTTGAGACTGCTATCAGCCTTTTCAGAAATGTATCTTCTTGTTTTTGCAGTATTTTGTTATCCTCCAAGGTCCATATACCTGCCCTATTTGATGCAGCAAAAACTTTCTTAGCATTATATAATTTTAACATTTCTGGAATACATTTAGATCCTAGATTAGTGGCAAATCTAAAAATGGCCTCATTATTTCTAGCCATATTCACAACACAGGTTTCTCTGCGTTCTTCCACCCTCCATTTGCTGTGAATCTAAGGCCTACCTAGCTTCAGTGCTTTGTACTACCGATTTTCTTGACCCTTAAATAAAAAGGATAAGATCTCCCTTTCTTGGTTCTGCATGACATTGCAAAAGTCTTGCCCTGATTTATTTTAAGGTCAATGCCTTCCAAAAAATTATGAAAAGAATTAATAAGAGTTTGTAGGCTCACTGGGGATAGTGCTAAAATTACGGTATCATCTGCGTGTAGCAGAATGGGTACCGATCTAGCTGCTACTTTACTGGAGTCTGTGCCAAGTGGTTGAAGCTGTTCATCAATGGCATTAATACAGACTGAAAAAAGAAGCGGGCCACAACACACCTCTGTCTTAACCCCCTAAAGATGTTAAAAGGATCAATTACTTCCCCCTGTTTACCATACCGAACCTTAGCTGTGAGCTTGCTGTACATATGAGCAAGTAGTGCAACAATGTCATTCGGGGCCTACAAGATGGACATACATCTCCATAGCTTATTAGGATTCACCACATCAAATGACTGCTTAGGTCCATGAAGCACATATGTAAGGTGCCTGGCCTAGCTTTTAAATATTTGCCAATATTAAGATGTAAGATATGCACAAATGCACTGCTTAGGTCCATGAAGCACATATGTAAGGTGCCTGGCCTAGCTTTTAAATATTTGCCAATATTAAGATGTAAGATAAGGCTCCACGGTTCCTAAGCCCCTTCTGAAACTATACTGTGCACTAGAAGGTATGTTTTGGCCTTGGCCCAATCCTGTAATCTCTCCAGTAATACTCTACCCAATAATTTAGCTGAGTTATCAAACATTGAGATTGTTCTACAGCATTTTGGATCCTGTCTAGAGCCTTTTTTAGGTCGAGCCTCGAGTAGCGCGCAAGCGCTGCTAGGCGAAGACTTTAAGTAAGTGAGTTTCAAAAGCAGTCCAAACGCTCGTGCGTCGTGGCTGGCCTTTTTGGGATGGGTACGCGCGGCAAACATGTGTTTCCAATTATCGTGCCCAGACGCGTGCGCGATAATTGTAAACACATGCCGGCAAAAGGCCATGACGCACGAGCGTCTGGTCAGCTGAGCAGGCTGCCGCGCTCCCTCCTCCCCCCCCCTCCGCTCCTCTGTGGTGCGCGCGCACCACTGTTTATTTTTGTTTTACCGCGCGGCCGCCATTTCTTTTTCATTTTGCAGCCTGGTTTCTGTTTCCTTTGTGCGCCTACAATTTTTTTGAACGTGTATGAGAAAAGGAAAATATCTTTTTTACAAAAACCATTTTCTACGATTGCGGTGTTATTTGGCGAAATCACGTGCGGATGGTCAAATGTTCGTGATGCTGTGTCATTTTGTCACCTGTTACCCGCAGATTTCCGCCAAATCAACGAAACTTTTATTAATACTGGGACCTTCCAAGGCCTCGGTCAACTTCTGACTCCTTTGCAGCGTATCAGTGAAACCTCTCTCGAGTAAGAGCTGTGCAGTGCATCGGTGAAACCCCCCTTGTGAGCAAGAGCTGTGCAGGGCATCAGTGAACTCTCTCTCGTGAGTAAGAGCTGTGCAGGGCATCAGTGAACTCTCTCTCATGAGTAAGAGCTGTGCAGGGCATCAGTGAACTCTCTCGTGAGTAAGAGTTATGAGACGTCTCAGTGAAACCTCTCTCGAGTAAGAGCTGTGCAGGGCATCGGTGAAACCCCTCTTGTGAGCAAGAGCTGTGCTGGGCATCAGTGAACTCTCTCTCGTGAGTAAGAGCTATGAGACGTCTCAGTGAAACCACGAGTACCCTGTGAGAACCTGAAGAGTCAGACAACTGCCAGGTGAGATCAGTGACCCGGGGAAAGGAGAAGTGGAGAAAAAAAAATGACGTCCTCGAGATCCCTCAAGATGGCAGCAGGAGTCCTTCGGGCTGCAGATATCTTCAGTGTTCGCGATGTATCTAATGAATACACAGTACTATTAACAAATGCTCACCAAATACTCGTATATATGTTGAGGGTGCACAGAAGATATATGTTCTTACCTATCACAATATTAGATGGAGTCGCTCTTCGATTTCTAGAAACTAGTATGTGGTTGATATTACTCTGACCCCTGGGTCCAATGAATGCATATTGCTTACTAGCTTAACCATTGGAATTTGGAGCCAGAAGGATCAAATCGTTTCTCAGTGCTAGATTATTAAGAAAAGTGCCATACAGTTAGTAAAATGATCAATTCCATCATTGTGTGAGTCATCAAAACCACACACCTTATCTACCGTTAAAGAACATTTGGGCAGATTAAAATCACCTGCCCATATTATGAACAGTTCCGTATCTCTTTCTAAAAAAAAAAAAAAATCCTCCAAGACATGTTCCAAATAAATTATACCTTGTACCCTAGACTTCTCATCAAATACATTATTGTAATAATTTATGATCAGAATGTCTACGTTTCCGTTGGTACTTAACAAGATGAATTGATATAAAAAGGTGAGACCAGAAAGATTTCAATGAGCTAGAATGAAGCCACTGTGGAGATCAGTCTCATCAAGCCCCCCTTAGCTCTTCCCCTGCTAGATGCAGTGGTCGCTGTACAAACTGTTGCAAAGCCATCTATTGCCATATCCTTAGCAGACCAGGTCTCTTGAAGGCAAACTAGATCTAACCTGATGGCAAACGTTTCCCAGGCCTTAGTTATTAATTTGTCGACCATACCCGCTATACTTCATGAGACAAACCCCACGGGTTCAGGCCGGCCCAATTCCGGGTCTGTGGGGGTACAGTGATCAGTTCCTTCTGTGGCAATATCATAGAATTCATCGTGGGCAGCATATCGTTCTTTTTAGCCTTGCACTTCAGGAGCGTAGCAAGAATTTACTGGGCGTCAAAGTCAGTCAATGTCCTCCAAGTGGGGTAAAGGGGAAAAGTGATTGCTCTGTGAGATCTCGGGCAGTGATGCCTAATGTGCTGGTTGAGGGATACGCAGATTTGGAGGCGGAAACAGTCTAGCTGGGGGGTAGAAGAAGCCCAATGGAACAGCTTGAATGTTACTTCCACAATTTGGGAATTTGAGGTTTACTAGCATTTCCCCCACCATGTGCGGATGTCTGAAGTTAATAATTTTACAGTCTCCGTCATGTGTCTTCCTC